>PVJN01050463.1:0-14832 GCA_004026805.1 Lasiurus borealis
AGAAAGAAAGAAAGAAAGAAAGAAAGAAAGAAAGAAAGAAAGAAAGAAAGAAAGAAAGAAAGAAAGAAAGAAAGAAAGAAAGAAAGATCATACCTTATGAAAGACACATCTTGAAAATGCCTAAAGAAAGTTGTCATTTTTTCATGGGGAAGGGACTGGAGTCTGTGTTGATGAAAACTCCTTTGTGCCTGTGGTGACTGGCAGTGGCTGTAGCAGGGGGGTGATGGGCTGGTGCCTTTCCCTGATCACCCTGGTCACTTCCCACAAAGGGAGGCCAAACTGTGGCTTAGGCCCACTCCCCATGAATTTTGTGCACCAGGCCCCTAGTAAAATATAAACCCCTCTCTCACTTTCAGAGAAAAATAAATATTTCTTAAATAATTACAGTTTAATCCTTGTTCTAATCTTTGTTTTCTAGAAATAAATTTTATTGAAGTAAACAATTATAGATTTATCCCCCCTTCCTGATAGCATCCAATCTAGAAGGATCCCTGGCTTTGTTACACCCTCCCCCAATTTACCCAACAAAGCTCAAAATCTATTCATAGTTTATTTCTGACACCTTCATACTGAGGCACCTCAAGTTTCACTATAGTGTGTGTTCTCTCTTCCTACAAGAGTGACAAATCCACTTTCTTTAACTGCAGGTATTTCTGGTGGTCTTTGGCTTAAGTATGTTGAATGAAAGTGACACTTTTTATGGAAAATGAAGCAAATAGAAAACAACCGTTGTCATTGAATATCGAAGTTATGCTTATCTTATTTTAAATTCTTTTATGATTGAAAACAAATAAATATATGCATACACAACCCTAAAATATTCAAACATAGAGGAAAACAGAACAAAAATGCTGAGTTCACTATCATGATGAGAAGTAACACCTTGTGTCAGGCCCAGATAATGAGAGGAAATGTATGTGTTTGTATTTGTGTATGTGAATGCATGTGTGTGAGCAGATTTTTTTTATTTGAAAGGTAAAATTAAAGGTGTTTTCTTAGTGTGCCCCCGCCCAAACCCCCAGTCCAGGAACTTGGTTGGTGAGATGGCAGGATGAATAATTGCTCCCGAAACATCCCAGTTCTAATCCTTGGAGCCTATGAATGTTATATTATAGTTAATGGGGATTTTGTAGATATAATTAAGGTATGGACCTTAAAATAAGGAGCTTATCCTGGATTGTTTGAATTACCCCATTCTAAGCACAAGAGCCTTTAAAAGAGCACTTCCTTTGGCTGGAGGTGTGAGGTAAAGCAAAAGAAGGAGGGATTAGAAGGAGAGACTGGATTTGCTGCTTGTGGTTAGAGGCAACATGGAAAGCATGAGAAAAAGTGTGACAGCATCTCCAAGCAAAGACTGCACTCTGCTGACAGCTGCCATAGACATGGAGGCCTGTCCTACAACCATAATGAGGAACTGAACTCAGCCAACAAGCTGAATGATGTTGGAAGTGGGGCCGGAAGCTCATGAAAGGAATAGGGCATTGCTCACACCTTTTTTTTTTTTTTTTCAGTTTTCTGAAATTCTAAGCAGAAGACACAGCTGACCATGCTGCACTGGGCTCTGACCTTCAGAACCATGAGAGAATCAATGGGTGTTATGTTCAACTGATAAATTTGTAGTAATTTGTTATTGCAGTAATAAGTAACTAAAAATTCTGTTTGAGGCCCAGTGTTAAACAAAAAGAGTTTACTCTGCACATTTTTGGAATAAACCTTTTACCAGGATAAAGACAATTTTCTAGCTCAACATTTATTTTTGCTTCATATGCCTTTTTCACTTTCTTTAAAATCTATATTTTCCTTTTATAAATAAAGGATGCATTCTATTTTTATGTAAAGAAGGAAAGATAGGTATGTGAGCCCTGCCTAAAGGAAGTATCTAGGCAAAACGAAAGTGTTGTGAAAATACAAAGCATGCAAGAAATTTATCTAAGTATAGGTTAATCCAGTGGTCGGCAAACTCATTAGTCAAGAGAGCCAAATATCAACGGTTACAACGATTAAGATTTCTTTTGAGAACAAAATATTTTAAACTTAAACTTCTAACGTCACTTCTTTAAATTAGACTTGCCCAAGCTTGGTATTTTGTGGAAGAGCCACACTCACGGCGCCAAAGAGTTGCATGTGGCTCATGAGATGCAGTTTGCTGACCTAATGTATGGATGCATGAATAAAAATCTCAGAATTGCTGTAAGAGGTTGATGAGGAGATGAGTGGATCTTGAGAAGTGATGTGGCCTTTGAACGTGATGAAGAAAAGAGAGCAGGAATAAAATAGTATTGAATCTAGCTGTGTGTAGCTAGACATTTATCAAATTTTCAAAGGAAGACATTCATTTTGAAACAGATAACTCAAAAATGGATGTAATTACATATATACATATATATATACATATATGTTTTAAAATTTTAAAGTATACAAAATTCACATAATATTCTTACGAAATTATTTTTATTACTGTTAACTAGTTTATATTTTTTCTCATTCCAATTTGGAAGATATGTATCTATCACTTTATTTTGTAAAACATAGTGTACCTTGTACAATTTCCATTTTTAGTTATTTTAAGGGAAATGGGAACTTAGAGACTCTTGTAAAGATATCTAAATGTCGTATCTCTTAGATAACTTTATTTATTTCTGATCTTTCACAGTTGTCTCACCTACACCTGTTTATAGCAATTATTTTTAGTGCCTCTACTAAAGGCTTTTAAAAAATCTTTAGTTTTTAAAGATACAGCATTTTTTCATTCATGTTCAGTATGCGTGTGTGTGTTCTAAGACAGCATAGCATGCATTTTTATTCATTTGCGTTCAAATAAATTTTGTTAAATAAACATCTGATCCAAAATTCTTCATCTGACCTCATTTTCACCTTGGATCTTTCTGATTGCTTTCACTATGTACTTAAAAGCAATCTAAGTATAATGGGTCTCCCCTTACATCCATTTATTAGACTATTTTAAGAAAATATGATCAAGTTGTCAAGTACAGTAATGGAATATAAAAAGTATAACATCAGCATCTTTCTTTTAGCTCGGGCATTGTTAGATACAAAGAAAGTTAACTGCATACCACGATTAAACTTTGTGAATTCCATGGGCCTGAAGGGCAACCCTATTGTGAAGATTGCACCTTATTGTATTGCCTGCTGACATATAACTCAGGAAAATTGAGATCACTATTGTAAGCATCACAGTGCTATGCTGGTAAATGCTTAGCAGTCAGCTGGTTAGGGGAGGGGAAGACCCCTGATTTGTAGCATCTGCCAACTGATGTGCTATAAACAGCCCCAATCACTGATGTGAAATGGAGTAGGGAGTTGAAAGGATGAAGGCACCATTGCCTTTCCAGGCAATCACTACGGCACACGACTGCCTGGATTTTTTTTTTAAATCAGTCACAGGTGTTGTAATAGATAACATAAGGCTCTGTTAACTACTACTTCAGATTTCACATTAAATGGCAGAAATGTAATGATATACTTTAAAATACTTTTCATGTGAAACTAACATTTAAAGCTCATTTAAGAGGGATTAGTATATTAAATCATTTTAATTCTACCAACAATTGTTAAGTATAGTTGACAAAGGGGCAGAAGGCCTAAATTGAGGAGAGATTTTCCTTATTACATAAGGATCTATGCAAAAAGAAAAATGGCCTCTGGAAAAAAACCTGTATTTCATTAGTTTAGTCTTTGCTTCCCACTACTCTTTTAATAGCTATCGCTTTGTTTCAGATACCTTTCATGAGTGCCCCAGGATAAGAATTTCGATAGAATTTAAATGACAGAACACCATTTTAGTATGAATTGTGCATAGGTTTACATTTTTAATACTGTTCTTCATTGTTCATTATACATAAATATGTATTTTAACCTATTTATTTTACTGAATAACTTTAATAGAGAGAGATTTAGAGTTTTTAAAGATTTATCTTTTAACTGGGAGTGTTAGCTATGGACATGTAAAATGTACTATAGTTATTAACAAGTGAAACATTTCCATATCTTGCTCTAATTACATAGTTATAGAGATTCCTCCAATTATTATATATTCTCCAAAGGGACGACCTGATTTACTGGTGGCTTCCTGTGTGCCTTCTATTCTTCTATAGTGTGCAACTTATTTGCACTGGGAAAAGATGAATTTTGAGAGAGATCTAAGTTTAGCTGCAAAGCAATAGATTTTATTCTTAAATATTTAAAAACTCCCATTGCACTAATGAAGTGATATGACCCCCTATTGAATAAAAATATACCATTAATTTCATAAAATTAATTTTGTAGACTCTAAAAATCTATTATTCTGATATAATTACGTAGACATTTCTGACTTTTGGTAGTCTTAATACATTTTGTGAATGGAATTTTAAATTAATCAATAAAAGTAACTTTGGAGAGATTTTGTTTGTGCTGTCACTGGACCTGGATTCTAGGAATGAGTTCCATTTACAATAAAGGTGGTGACTAAGGCAGAGGAAACAATTTATCATTCAAAAAAGGTATAAAACAACATGATATGCCTAAGAAGAATTGGCACTGTGGCACAGATTTCAGTACATAGACATTTAGAAAGCTTTGTCTCTATCATATTCATTACAGGTTTGAACTGAGATAAATTGCACACATGAGAATTGAATGTTCATCTAAAGACAACAGGCCAAATTGATAATTGAGGTGAATAATTTGTGTAATATGTAAATTTATTTAAGGGACTTGATTGCCCATATTCATTATCTGCCTGATGTGAAGTGCTCTACTTTCAACTCTGCTTGAACTAATGAGAACATCTTTTTTAACATAATTGGTGTTACTTGATAGGTTTTAGTATTTTTGTGTGAATTGCTGCTACAGAACTTCGTTTACATCTTGGAACAAGCATTTTTAGGTTCCCTAAATACAGTGGGACCTTGAGATACGAGTGCCCTAACATACAAGATTTTTGAGATACGAGCCATCGAGCGAGCGATTTTTGCTTTGAAATATGAGCAACATTTGAGATAGGAGTAATCGCACGGATCGGCTGATGGCACACGACCCACCAGTTTACTGGGACTCCAGCATCTCATAGTTTCCCACGCCTCAAGGTTACGGAACCAATTAAACTCATATCTCGAGGTACCACTGTATTAACATATATGATTCTATGCTATTTTGAGATATTAACTTATGTGTTTCTTGACTGTTCTTTTTTCCAAATTTTCTCTTTCTTTGCCCATTTTCAAGTGAAAGATATGAGGCAGAATAAAGTCACAAATAATCTTAAATTTTGGTATTTGATTGCAAATCCTACATATCTAAGAGTGTTGATAGGAGTGAAGTAGGTAGTAAAAAAAAAAAGTAGAAGAGAAATTACAGAACTGCACATAATATGATATGCACAGACTCAAAAGAGAGTCATTTCAGTTGGGAATGGGATTCCTTTGTGAAATTGGGAGAGTTGGGAAAAACAAAATAGTGGTGGTTTCCGGTGCAGCAGTCTGGTAGACAGAATAATGTCCTGCCTCTGGGTGGACATTAAACCTCAAAATATACATGGGCTCCATATAATCACAAGGGCTCTTATAATGACAAAGGGATCCTAATGATTTAGAATGATGGGATGTGAGAGAGACTCAAGAAACCACTGCAGATTTAAAGATGGAAGGAGACAAGGAATGCAGGCAGTCCCTATAAGTTGAAATGGGCAAATACAGTCTCTCGCCCTCAGATCCTCAAGAAAGGAGTGGCACCTTGCTGGTGCTGACTCCATGAGATCAGTTTGGGACTTCTGGTCACCTGAAGTATAAGGAGATAAATGTATGTTGTTCTAAGTCATTAGGTTTATATACTTTAGCAGCAATAGAACACAAATATCAAGAGTAGGGCAAAAAAGAGGCAAGAAAACGGATTAAATGGTTTTGATGTGGGTGTGCTTAATAGGAGGAGTATAGTCTCGTCTCAGAGAAAGATTCTTTTGCCCTAAAGATGGCACAGAATCAGAAGCAAACCAATGGGCCTGTAAAGCCATCTTCTGAGAATGATGGAGAAGAAGCAGTGAAGAAATGAGTTTGGACACCAATATTAATTTCTGTGCTGAGTTCATGACCTCATGCCTGACTTTGATATCACCCTCATTTTAGAAATAACTCTCAGCCTCTTCATTTTACACGTTTTGTTCACAGGGAAAACTTCAGAAAATATTATGTTTGTATTTTTCTTATTCATTTATTTTTTTATAAATCTAAAAATATTGACAGTAATAAGCAATACAAAAGTAAAAATGGCTGTATCCCTGTTAATTTTACTGCAACTCCATTTTAGACAGGTAACCAAATATACTGCTTCTTTTTGTATCATTTGACCCTCAATAAAATAAATACAACATTTTGACATGTATATAATCTCATTCATAATATCACAGAGTTTGAGATATTTAAAAATTCATTTGAAAAACAAAATACATATATTAAACAAAATATACACTCAAATTTACCTGAGATATGTATGGGAGGAATTTTATTAATATTTGTAAGATTCTTAAGTAATTCACTAATTTAAGACTTACAAAAATAAAGTAGAATTAAAAAAAATAAGCCTAGCTGGATTTAATTTGCTTTTATTCGTTTTTAATTCTGAATTCTGGATTTTAACAAAAAATAAAGATAGAACACGGGCATTGGCATTCAATTTGATGTGCCCTTAAAATTGGCAATTATATTAGAAGCATGAAAATGTTTCATATGAACTTAAGAAGAACTCTCACCTGGTTTCTGATGTTAAAACATTTGAAATTATTCTTAGCTGCATAAATTTACCTCCACTCTTTCTTTTCGTTTTAATAGATACTTAAATTGATGGAGTATTTAATGAATACTTTAATATTAAAAGAAAAATCAATCTTGCTAATTTCAAATGAATAATAAGACTACGATTATTTTTAAGGGAGGCAATTTGCTGTGTCAAGTCAATTTGGAGAGCCCAAAATATTCTTTTCACTATAACTGAAGTTTAGAATCCAGGTACTGCAACCAATTTATTGATAGTGCTTATTTTTTTCTCTTGATGTCTATGCACACAGTATTTTCAATTATCTAAACTAGAGAGAAAATAAAATAAAAACAACATTTAGTATATATTTATTACATTGTTATGTCTCCTAGCTATTCAAATTATTTTGGTTATTTAATAGGTTCAGATTTTATTTTTCATACTATTATAAAAATTAAGGAAATATTTCCACTGTAAGTATAAAGGTAATTGATGGCAGCAAAATGATATTTGTATAGTGTGATCTATTATAAGTGATCATCTGATTTACAATTTTTCTTTCAATAAGAAAGAAAATTAAGAGTAAATTTTAATGACTTACCCAAGGCTGTTTTAATTTCCTACCATTCAAGGATAGGAAAGTTGATCTTCATTTTAGTGTGTGTGTGTTTTCCTTCTTAAAATTATTTCTGTCAACAAAACCACTTTTACATACAATACTATAAAGGTGTTATTGCACCCAATCTTTTCTTTGAGTACTGTACTATAGGTTTTAACTGGGAAGCATACATTTTATTAAAGCTGGCTTAAAAGATTTTTCCAATATTTCATCTTATACTTGACTACAAAAATAAATCTGTTGATGTTTGCCATTGATTTCAAAAGAAGTACAGCAAATACCTATCCTTTTTCCAGTTCCTCCTCCCAAGCTTTAACAGCAGAGAAGGCAAATAAATTCAGAAGAAACAGAATGTGCAAGAAAAGAAAGAGCAACCAAAAAGGCCATGCTCTGCTTCGGCACGGTGGCTCCTTAGTGATGAGGCCACATGTAAACTGAGATGAACAATAATTTAATTAAAGTTGACATTAAAGCTTTAGAAGCATTAATATAGAAGCATGGAGGTTTCCAGAGGAGAAAGCAAAACATAATCCTGGGATTGCACTAAGGACACTGGTTTTAAAGACTTTGCAGGAATAAAAAAGATGAGGCCTAGCATTCAACTCAAATGTGAGTATAGGAAATGAAATGACTATTTAAAGCCAGGATCCTCAAAAATCTTCTTGTTCAGTAAAATGATGGGTTAGAAAAAATAAAATAAAATTGAGTTAAGGGTGGCCAGAATGAGATTATACTAATTATCTTGATCTCTACTGAGCTGGATAACATAAAGAAGAAAGAAAGAAATAACAGAGAAACCAAGAAACTTCCATCCACATGTGTGCTATCACAAAAATGTAATGTTTAAATATGCACACATGTATGAGGTTAGAGATTAAAACAAAGTGGACTCAAGCTGGTAGCCCAAGTGCACCTGAAAGATGTAAATAAAAGTCCTTTCTCTAGGACAGTGGTTCTCAACCTTCCTAAGGCCGCAACCCTTTAATAAAGTTCCTCATGTTGTGGTGACCCCCAACCATGAAATTATTTTCGTTGCCACTTCATAACTGTAATTTTGCTACTGTTAATGAGTAGTAATGTAAATATCTGTGTTTTATGATAGTCTTAGGTGACGCCTGTGAAAAGGTCGTTTGACCACCAAAGGGGTCGTGACCCCCAGGTTGAGAACCACTGCTCTAGGCACTCACTACCCAGCTATAATCCTCATGCTTTTTTTAGTATTTAGATCAGCTAAATATTAGGTTGCAATAAATGAATACAAGAGAAATGTGGAAAAATTTATAACAAGGCATGACTAAAGACATTGGAAATTATTAACAAAACATTTAAATTTGATGTTTTGAAATATGATATGATTATATGAGAACTATAAAAAAAGTTATATAAAAAAAGATGATTTAAGCACATAGAAGCATGGAGCAGATTGCAGATTCTCAGAGAGAAGGTAGGGAGCCTGGATTCATGCATCAGTGAGGGCCCCTCTGCCTGGCCTGCACCCTCTCACAATCTGGGACCCCCGCCTTGAGATGTCAGACTGCCAGTTTTGGCTGGATCCTCATAGGCCAGGATGAGGGAACAAATTGGTGCATGAATTTGTGCACTAGACCTCTAGTATGAATATAAGACCATTGGCTAATCTCTTTCTGTCCAACCTCCTCCCCATTTCCCTCTGAGATTCATCAGTCTGTTCCATGTTTCAATGCCTGTGCAT
The DNA here is from genome assembly GCA_004026805.1 of Lasiurus borealis. NCBI lineage: Eukaryota > Metazoa > Chordata > Mammalia > Chiroptera > Vespertilionidae > Lasiurus > Lasiurus borealis. Next base: position 9,081 of record PVJN01050463.1, read on the forward strand.
TAAGCATCTGTCCCTAGGTTGTCAGCGCATGTCATGGCAACAGGTCAAAAAGTTGAATGGTCAAATGGTAGAATAATTGCTTAGGCTTTTATCTACATAGATACACATCACCTGGAGACACAGACAATAGTGTGGTTGAGGCTTGGGTAGGGGGCTAACAGTGTGGGGTAGAGGAGGTAAATGGGGAATATAAGGGGACATCTGTAATTCTTTCAACAATAAAGATAAATTAGAAAATATTAAAAAAATAGAAACCCTTTATGACTATATTAAAGTCTTAAAATAGACTTTAAAGCAAAAATAACATTAGCAAAAATAACATTATATAATGGCAATTTCAATTTACCATGAAAAAATATGAATTTCTAAATTCATGTGAAAATCTTGTCTCATTTCTTTATTTTTAATGATGATAAGAAGATACTTTTACTTTCATAGCAAGGGGAGAGAGATTTTATGTTCTCTAGTTTCCCTTCCAGATACAAAATTCTATGAAATGTATATTCTTTTGAGAATGACTGTTTTGGACAAAGGGAGATTTGTGCCAGTCTAAAGTCATTGGACAGCTTCCAATATGGGAAATAGGCTCTAAAATATGCAGATATTACTTTTCTACTCATTCTTTTATTTTATAATATATTTTCTTGATTTTTTTACAGAGAGGAAGGGAGAGGGATAGTTAGAAACATCTATGAGAGAGACACATTGATTAGCTGTCACACACAACCAAGATACATGCCCTTGACTGGAATTGAACCTGGGACCTTTCAGTCCGCAGGCTGATGCTCTGTCCATTGATCCAAACCGGTTTCTGCTTTTTCATTCATTCTGAAAAAGAATCAGCTTGTTAGGCACATTATCCCTAATAACTCTCCTGTTCTATATGAATTTCAGACCCAGGACGGTTGCCCCTTTGTTCAAAAAGTCAGTGGAAGCTACTGAAGCAATATAGATTTTTTTTTATATCCATATAAGGAAGGACACAACCTATGCCTAACAATGAAATTCATTTTTTTTTCTTAAATTTTATTAAAGTATTTCAGATTATTTACTAACAGTTAACTTATAAACCTATCAGTTTGATGTCAGGCACTAATGGGATTATGCCCATATTCCTGAATGAAACAAACTACTGAAATTTTCAGGGCTCACCAAGACTGATTCTCATTAATGAGAACCCAGAAATTCAGCTGAGGTTGGCTTCAGTCTCTCCCGAGTCACTTGAAATATGTGTGCTGAGTGAACACAAGAAGTAAAGGAAAGTGTGGTTCCTCAAGTAAACTCGACAGAGGGGATTGGTTATTTACTATGTGTGCTACTTAAGGTTTAATGTGTACTAGAGAAAAACATTTTTTCTCTGTTGAAACTTACTAAAAATGATAAAGTTAAATTTTTAGTTTGGAAAGATAGAACTATCTACAATATGAACATAATTGTTATGTTTATATTATTTTTACAAATTTTATTTTTAATGTAAATTAAACCACATTTATTGCTTTCTCTTCAATGGATCACAAATAATTTACTTTACCAACAATTAAACCAGGGGCTGCCATTATCTTTGGTAGTTTGAATATTTTGAAATTTGGTTATATCATTGTAGAGGCCTGGTGCACAAATTTGTGCACAGATGGGGTCTGGCCAGCCTGCCCTAATGGGGGCTGATTGGGGCCAGCTGGCTGGGGGGAGGTGACATGGGAGGTTGGCCAACCAGCCCCATCCCTGATTGGAGTGGGGGCAGGTGATTGGGGGTGGGGCTGGCTGGGAGGAGAGACCCCAGGAGGTTGGCAGGCAGGCCCACCCTGGATTGGGCAAGTTGGCTGGCCAGAGTGAGTGTCATAGGGACTGGTTGTTGCAGTCTTCCCATAGCTTGGCTTTTATATATATATATAGATTATGAGTTTAGTAAATTTATGTTCTCTCCTCTGAGAGGTTTATAATGGGGCTTGTATTGTTCTGGGTTCTCCAAAGAAGCAGAATGAATAGGAGAACATATAGAAAAACTTACATATTGTATAATTATATACCTATTAGAGGCCTGGTGCATGAAAATTCATGCACTGGAAGGCGGGTCCCTCAGCCCATCCTACCCTTTCTCACAGTCTAGAAAGCCTCAAGGGCAGAAGGGGATCCAGCAATTAGGGGAAGGTGACCCCCCCATAACACCTCTGCTGCTGCTACTGACGGCAGTGCAAGCCTTGGCCATCCTGGTTACCTGAGCCTCAGGCAACTCAGGGCTGCTGGGAAGCTACCATTTGATGCTTGCCTGCACCTTGAGCCAGTCCTGGGCAGCTGGGCATCTGGGAAGCCACCATTGGTGGCTTGCCTGTGCCTCGGACTGGCCCTGCATGGCTGGGGGGCTGAGGGTACAGGGGACTCTGGAGGCAGGCAAGTGGAGTGGCTGGACCCACCTGAGGGCATGCCTGGCTGTGCTGCACAGCTGCTGCCCCAGCATGGCTGAAGGGATTGGGTGCTGCCATCTTGTTCCTGTGGGCGCTGCCATCTTTGTGTGTGGGGGAGGACAGTCAATTAGCATATTCCCTCCTTATTGGCTGTGGGCACCACCATCTTTTTTGAGGGTGTGATGGTCAGTAACCATATTTCCTCTTTATTAAATAGGATATATTTAAAGAAAGAAAGAGAAAGAGATAGATTTACTCTTAGCTATTTGATAATGGAAGCTAAGAAATCTATGATCCAATCTGAAGGCCTGTTAATCAAGAGTTTGGATGATGTAAATTCCAATCCAAAGCCCAGACTCAAGCAAGAAAAAATTAGTACTCAGAGACAATCAGGCAGAAAGAGATAATTCTCCCTTACTCATTGAATGAAGCCCATCCACATTGGAGAAAGCAATCTACTTTACTAGTCTACCACTTCAAATGTTAATCTCTCCAGACACACTCAGAAATAATGTTTATCCAAATATCTGGGCATGCCATTGCCCAGTCAAGTTAACACATAAAGTTAATCATCATAAGACTTACATAGTCAAGGAAACAATGAGAAAGTGTTTCTGAAAAAGCTGGTTTTTCAAAAGTATATGTTATCCATTACTGACTACGGAGGTTTTATAAATTTGCTTTTCATGTTTCTAAAGAAACTGTGAACATCTGTATTTTCATTTGAACTTGAAATCTGTGCTGGTGACCTTCACAAGTGCCTTAATTAGTTGAATGTTACTAAATGAAGGCAGATACACTAGGTTACTGTACTACTTAAATATGCTCATGGTTTAACACCATTTTCTCCAAAAAAAACCTTTAAATAAGGCCTTAGCTTAACCCATGGTATTATTTAAGTGTCTGGAAATTAAACAGAATATGAAAATTAGGTTTATGTATAAAATGGGGTTTAAATATAAATACATTCTGATAGTAATGCAATGAAACAGTAAAACTAAAAAGAAAATTTTAATGTTTGCTTGTATTAATCTGAGATAATATCTGCTGCTTGTGCAGATATAAATGTACGTAACATATAAACATATGCATAATCCTATATAATAAAGAACTAATATGCTAATTAGACTTAACAGCCCAATGACCATTTGGACGACCTCCCAGATGAAGCTGAGGCTTCAAGGGCCAGCCGAGGCAGCCAGGGGCTTGTGAGGGCCAAGTTCCATGCACAAATTTTGTCCATTGGGCCTATAGTACTTACAAAATTAATGAAGTTTATATCATTTATAGGTTTAGTGTTTAATAGGCCACTAATTCTCTCTTTCTCCAGAGAGAAGTAAATTGTGATCATTCTAATTTTATTTAGAAAAATGTCTTCCTAATATTTACTCTACTTTCTCTACCAAGAATTTAGGAATGACACTTTGAACAATCAGTCTCATGCCCAGTGACAGGCTTATTTTTATTCACCTAAAGTACATATTTTCACAAGTCATTAAAAATGTACCAAGGTCATTTATAAAGCATTTAAAAGTTTAGTCAATGAAGGAGAAACACCACATGATCTCACTCATTTGTGGATAATAAAAAAACATTATAAACTGATGAACAAAAGGATAGCTACAGAGGCAGTAAAGCATCAAACAGACTGTCAAATTACAGCAGGAAGGTTAAGGAAAGGTGGGGTAGATAAGAAATCAACCAAAAGACTTGTATGCATGCATTTAAGCATAATCAATGAACACAAGATACTGAGGGTTTAGGGTATGCCTTGGGGGGGGGGAGAATGGGATGATATGTATACATGTAACACATTAATAAAAATATTTTTAAAAAGTTTCTATCTGTACCATTAGCAGACTTTAAAATGTGTTTAAAATAACTTCAGGGAAGATTTTGTTCATAAACTTAATATGTATCTTGCAAATAGCAAGATAATGGATATTAGAAAAAGGAATATATAAATTTGGAATAAATATAAAGATGCATATGTATATTTATAGATAGTTATTCCTTTGTATAACATTTATTACTGGTTATATATACATAGATACACATTTGTATATTTGTTTTTAGTTTATTTTCAAACCATTTTAAAGCAGAGATACTTTATCTCCTGCCTCACCATCTTGTTTCTAGCATAATTACTGAGTCATAGTAATCATAGTGAATGTTTACTAATTTATTTTACATTAAAGGAATGAATGGTTGCATAAATACTAGAATGAATAGATATGCATTTTTTGACTCTTTAATGCCACTAGATAGAAAATATTTCCCAAAAGATAATCATTAGCTGTCAGGGCTTAGCTTTATTTATTTATTTTTTAAAACTTACAATTAATCTAAATAAGCAAAGTGCATTACTCTTAATAAAACAACAAACAACAACAACAAAACACCAATGTTTCAAAAGTTAATATTGAGAGATTTGAAAAAAAAATATACCAACTGAAAACTTTCCGTATGTTCAATATTAAAGAAAGAAATAAAAAACACAATTCCTTAAAATATGCCTTTGGAAACATGAAGAGAATAGGAGGTCCTGAGAACCCAAGATAAAGTGTTTTAAATGGCAGGAGGATAATATGAAAATGTGAAATGTGAAAATGAGTGAGGAACACAGTCCCTCACTCCATCAACACTCTCTGAGATGCTATAAAAGGGACATATGGGGAGCTCCAGCTTAAATAAAAAGTGGGAATTTCCTTGCAGTGATCACTATGATTTCATAACATTTCTTGCACTTCTGAGGAGGTAAAGTGGGTTAAAGATAAAAAAAAATTACATTATAAGCTGTTTAAAATATATTTTTAAAGTATAACATTATGTTCATACCATATATATATAAGTATGGATATTTTTATATGAATATGGTATAAATATATACTTTCAATCACTTATTGCAGAATAAGTATATACTATCTATATTATTTAATTGTACCCCCCACATATTTCAGATAATAAATCACAAATTCCTTGTTAAAAATCTGTTATATGAGTTCATTCATTTTACATGTATATATATTTTTAATTTGACAGTGTTCAGAGCAACTAGGGTCATTTTACATATTAGGCACTGTTGCATATTTAATTTTTAATAAAAAGTGGATAGGATTTTAAGCACACCTCATAAACTTGAAAGCATATATTTGACATAGGATATGTGTGTGAGTGGAAATACTCATTGATATAGGGAGATGCCATATAAAGATAATAATACTGGAGAAAAAGTGATGCTTATGCACAGATAACATCACTGCCACATCTGTTTTGTAGGTGATCTGGACATATGATTTGAGGGGTTATATGATGTGTTTCTACAGAGAGGACAATAAAATATATCAATC
>PVJN01050464.1:0-14832 GCA_004026805.1 Lasiurus borealis
CTTTGATACGTGATCAGCAAATTCAATTATGAAACCAATTACTGATTTCCTGAGCTTTACAAGGAAGACATGAACGTTTGATTAAGTTTTGAATTCCTGTTTGGTCGCTGATGGGCGGCCAAGGCCCCGTGGGCTTGTGGGAAGTCTTCATTGTTGATTCTGTTTGGTTTGGTGGCTGGGCGCTGGGTGGAGGGGAGGGAGGAGGGCACATTGATTTTGTGTTGCGGGGTTCCTTCCCCCCCCCCCTCACCCCACACGCACTTGCTGAATGGCCGCTCCCCTGTTGTGATGCAGGAGATGTAAATCCCCCAAAGACCCATTGCCAGGGTGAGGGGCTGGGGAATTGAGCTCGGCCAAACAGAGGCCTTCGGCTTTGCAGGCGGGGGGGCGTGCGTTTCCCAGGAAGAGCTGAGCTCCAGCCGGCGGCGGGCAAGGCTGCGTTCAAGGGCGCTGCTCCAACAGGGCTCTGAGCTGGCTCGCCCAGCCCCTGCCCGGGGAACAGGCTTACTTACAGCTGCAGAGGTCAAGGGTCCGGGGTCAAAAGACCAGACAGAGCCCCTCAGGTGCCTGTCACCTCTGCCCCCAACCCGCTGGGCCCCAGCGGCCGGGCCCAGGGCAGTGGGGACTAGAAAGCACACCTTTGTCTGCAGCCGGAGCGCCTTGCTTGGGGGGATTTTTCTGGGAAACTGAGCAGAGGCTGTGATGGGGTCTCGGGGTTCTAGGTTCTGGGACACGCGTTTCTTCTCTCGGAATAAAATGAGACGACCCCGGTTTTCCCACCAGGGGCATTTTTTTTTTAATATATTTTATTGATTTTTCACTGAGAGGAAGGGAGAGGGATAGAAAGTCAGAAACATCGATGAGAGAGAGACATCGATCAGCCACCTCCTGCACGCCCCACATTGGAGATGTGCCCGCAAGCAAGGTACATGCCCCAAACCGGAATTGAACCCGGGACCTTTCAGTCCGCAGGCTGACGCTCTATCCACTGAGCCAAACTGGTCTCGGCACCAGGGGCATATTACCCAGTGTGTGCCCCAGGCCTGCACCACTCCCCCCACCAGGTGGGGACGGAGCCCTTCGGGTGTGGAAGGCTTTTCCGTGTCTCTGGGAATTCCTGGTTCAAGCACCGATGCCTGTGGTGAAGGAAGAAGCCCCTCCCGGTGGGAATTAGCCGTCCCCTCACGGAGAAAACAGCCCTTGGGGGCGGCCAAGGGATCCCCGTGCCCAGGGTGGAGTCAGATCCAGTGCACCTGCCTCCCAGCTCCGTCAAGGGCGACCCCCTCTCTCCAGGAAACACTCACACCTGCCCCGCACCCGCACAGCAGCCTCCCCAACGGGGCCCCCTTGACCCCCAGTGGCAGAGGTCACACGGCTGGAGAGTGCCCATTATGGCGTTGCACCTGGGACTTTCGAGTCCTCCCCCGGCCCGTTTCCTCTGCAAACAGAGGCCCCGGCGCGGCGCACCTGCTCTGTTTGACCAGCTTGTTTGCTTGCGTGTTGGTTTTTGCAGGTGAGCCTTTTCCGTAAGTTTGAATGGGGGTTGTTTTCTATCTTTTTTTTTAAATGAAAGTTACCTCTTCCTGGTGGAGTTGCATCAGGAAATTCTGGGTTAGTCGTCTGGGCCGAAGGGACAAGCCACCAGGCAGTGTTGTTCGGAGTACTTGACCCCTTCTTACACGTTCAGGTTTTGCTAAGCTGGGGGAGAGGGGGTGGGGAAGATGGGGAAATGTGTACAGCTGGGCTGGGCCCGGCCGATTCCCTCCATTATGGAGAACTAGATAATTTTTTTAAAAATAAATTCTCTCTTGCCGAAACCGGTTTGGCTCAGTGGATAGAGCGTCAGCCTGCGGACTGAAGGGTCCCAGGTTCGATTCCGGTCAAGGGCATGTACCTTGGTGGCGGGCACATCCCCAGTAGGGGGCGTGCAGGAGGCAGCTGATCGATGTTCTCTCTCATCGATGTTTCTAACTCTCTATCCTCCTCCCTTCCTCTCTGTTAAAAATTAATAAAATATATTTTTAAATAAAATAAGTTCTCTCTGTGCAGGACGACGTTGTCACATGTGCAAACACGAGCTGGTACGCGGAGAGAGGGGAGGGAGGGACCCAGGCTGGGGGCCAGGCCTTGGCAGGACGGGGCCTGGCGCCCCACACACTGGGGGAGGGCTCCTGAGGCAGGTGCCTGGAGAGACTCAGCGCCACTCCCGCCCTCCTGCGCTCCTGGGTGACAGCGATGACAGCGGGGAAGTAACAGCTCCCCGCGTATGGAGCGCACGCCACCAGCCGGGCTCCGCGGTGCTGCCGTGATCCTCGGGCACATTCTTCCTCCCAAGAGGGAGGCGTTTACTTTCCTCCGAAGCCAGAAATAAGCACGCAGCCCATCTGGCTCCCGATTGCCCAGAGAGGAGCACAAGACTACCGGGTGGGCATTGGAGTGGCCCCTGAGTCAAGTCAAAGAAGCATGCGACACGCAGAAGGCCGGGGGTCTTGCACGGATTGGGCGGAGGTCGCAAAAGCAGGACAGAAAGGACTGAAGTTCGGCAAAGCCTGCCTCATCGCTATGAGCTCGGCAAGGAATCGGATGGGACTCGTTTGACAGATGAGGAAACCAAGGCTCAGAAAGGTTGTGTGACCGGCCCTGGGTGGGGCTCACAGCTGATAGATGGCAGAACCAGGACCCAGATCCTCGCCTACCTGGCTCCACTGGCAGGTCAGTGGCCCCAGCAAGGCCGGAGCCCAAAGCCCAGCCGGACACCCTCACCTTCACGCTCCAGCCCCCAGTGCTGTCAGGGGGGTCTGGGGGGTGCATCCAGCCAGCCTTCCTAGGCCTCTCCACCGGAGAAGGAAGGCTTTGCTGGCACCTTACTGAAGGGCGAAATGGAAGCAAATCCTCCAATCAGCTGCTTCGAACTCTCTCTCGCCCAGAGGCCTTTGCAGCAAGGGTGACTGAGGAGCGGCAACTGCCCAGCCTGGACCGGGCACCCTCCCCGGTCAGCTCCCCCCGCCCCCCAAGGCCCTCCCCTCCTTTCGTCCCGGGTCTCTGCCAGCCCTTCCTCTTCCCCTTCCTTTCCCGTCTCTGAATCACTTTTCCCGATAAGCTGTCGACTCAGGATGCCGAGTAACTCCCTGGTTCTGGAAAGCCTCCCTCTGATCGCGGAAGCCTGGGCGTTGGAGGCATATTTATATCTGTGTGTACATTTATATTTGTATCAGAATATTGCTAGCTACACTGGCATGGGGAGCGCCGGGCACGGGAGCTGCGAGCGGAGTAAGCCTCCCGGCCCTCACAGCGCGGGGAAGGGGACAGGCTGAGTCGTAAACTGGAAGAGGCCGAGAGTGGTCGCGCCAGGCAGGTGACTTCAACGCGTGCAGGAGACGGGCGGCCGCCGGAAGCCCGCTGACCCTGGGCCAGCCGTGGGGCACCATGAGAGCTGATGTCCACTGACGGCTCACCACGTGCTGACACGGGACGATGGCACACATCACCTCCTTTCACCCTCACACCAGCACCCGGAGGAGAGGGAACTGCTGGTCAGAGGCCGGTGCTAAGGCTTGGAGAGTCCACGCAGACAGTGGCAGGGCCAGGACCAAAATCTAGCATGGCCCCCCTCGGAGAGAGCGTCCGAGGCGTTATTTCCGGCTCCGACCTCCCCGCCTCCAGCGCCTCTCATCTGCTGCCCGCACCCACCTCCTGGGTGTGCCCTGCGGCCCCTCTCTCTCCCGCTCTCCGCCCCCACAGCAGCCACGGCGGCGAGCTGCAAAATCGGCATGTCATTTCTTTTCTCCTTTGTTGTTTAAAATGTAGTCTTACTGATTTCAGAGAGGAAGGGAGAGGAAGAGGGAGGTGGAAGCATCCATGATGAGAGGGAACCATGGATCGGCTGCCTCCTGCACGCCCCACACTGGGAGGTCGAGCCTACAACCTGGGCACATGGCCCTCCCGTGACCTCCTGGTTCACAGGTCGATGTCAACCACTGAGCCACACTGGCTGGGCATCTCTTTTCTCCTTGAAGCCTCCCTGGCTTCCCATAGCACTCGGGATAAGTCAGACTCCTTTCTCTGGTCAGCCTGGCCCTCCACCACCAGGGCAGAGCAGCCAGCAGTCTGGGCAGGGAGACCAGGCCAAGCTAAGGGAGGGAGGCGGCGAAGGCTGGGGAAGGAAATTAGGGGGCCGACCAGGTTCCCCAAGGAAGAGAGGCACAGAACATGTTGTGTTGAAGGAAATGGAGGAGAGAACCCCCAACCGTGTGTGTCCAGCCTCCGGAGCCAGGGGCAGCCAGCCCCCCGCGGCTAGCGGGCTGTGCTGCCTGCAGACCCCCAGACTCGTCAAAGTCCCTCCCTCTTCTGCTGAGGACAGACATGACTACAAGGAGGGCAAGGTCCCGAGAAAGGACCTGGCAGTTCAGCAAACGTGAAGCCGGCTCCCTCTCAGTAAGGTGACAGAGGGGCCCTAACTGGTTTGGCTCAATGGATAGAGCGTCGGCCTGCGGACTGAGGGGTCCCAGGTTCGATTCCGGTCAAGGGCATGTACCTTGGTTGCGGGCACATCCCCAGTGGGAGGTGTGCAAGAGGCAGCTGATCCATGTTTCTCTCCCATCGATGTTTCTAACTCTCTGTCCCTCTCCCTTCTTCTCTGTAAAAACAAATCAATAAATATATTTAAAAAAAAAAAAAGATGACAGGGGGATGGGGACCTGGTGGCTTGGGGGACCTGGTGGCTTTGGCACGGCGAGCCCAGTGCGGGCCTCTCGGATTTGGGTGCTGAGCAGTTGGGACGTTTGCAGCGGGCACAGAAGACCCGACTTCAAAGGCAGCCTGCCTGCTGCTGGCTGGGCAGAGGGAGTGGATGGAGCAGCACGGGGTTGGGGGGGAGAGGGAGGAGTCGGGGGGTGCACAATAGGATTGGGCTGGAGCAAAGGCCTGGGAGCCACAGGGACGCAGCCCTGGGAGCTGCTGTGCCTTTTGAGGGGGTCAGTGGAGCCGCTCCTGGAAGGACAACTAACTGAGGCCGTGCCTTGTCCTTGAAAAGTGAGTTTCTGTCCAGTCTGCAACCTCACAGGGCACTCACAGGGCAGAGCTCTGGCCTGGGCGGTCCGGGGCACCCTCCCGCCCGGTCTCCCCCTGGTGCTATAGAAACAGGGCCTCTGGGGAGGCAGCTTCTGTCCCTTTCAGCTGGGAAGGCAGCGGGACTGGGTTTTGGGGTCCCCAGGAACAGCCAGGGGGCTGCTGGGACGGGTGGACCGGGAGGAAGTCCCTCCCTCTCTCCCTTCTTCCCTCCTCCTCCCTGCTGGCCTTGAGGCTGAGCACTCACCTTCCCGCTCCCTTTTCAGAGGAGGTGGCAGCTAGGAGACCAGGAGTCACCATGACAACAAAGCCTCCTAAGCAGGCCAGAGGGCCCCTGCCCCCGCTCCCCCTCATCTGTGCCCAGGCAATTGGGGCCCATCATTTCTGAACCACTATTAACGTTCTGCAGGTCACGACCCCTCGGCAGTGGGTGTGCAGTGGATAAAGGAGTACAGGGTTGGCTGGATAGGTGGGTGGCTAGAGAGAGGTGCGGGGAGGAAAGAAATGGTGCCCCCATGAGTAATGAGTGGATGGACAGATGCCGGGGAAGGACAGAAGGAAGGTAAGGGGACAGGCGGGTGTGGCAGTGAGTGGATGGGTGAACAAGGGTAGCTGGTGGCTATGTGGGCGGATGTATGATGTTCAAAGAGATGCATCCTTACCGAGACTGGTTTGGCTCAGTGGATAGAGTGTCGGCCTGCGGACTGAAAGGTCCCAGGTTCAATTCCGGTTGGGGGCATGTACCTTGCTTGTGGGCACATCTCCAGTGTGGGGCGTGCAGGAGGAGGCTGATCGATGTCTCTCTCTCACCGATGTTTCTGACTTTCTGTCCCTCTCCCTTCTTCTCTGTGAGAAATCAATAAAATATATTTTTTTAAAAAAGAGAGAGAGAGAAAGATGCATCCTAGCTAGGTATTGCTGGGATACAGGGATGGAGGGAGGGATGGAGGGAGGGAGAAGGATGGGCAGGTTTCAAAGGAGACAAGATGGGAAACAGCACCAAGTCCTTGGTTCTGCTGCCAGATCTTTCCGGGGAACCAGGAAGGCTCCCTTCCCTAAGGCAAGTGGTAGATCTAGGAGGTCCCCAGATCCCCCTTCCCCCCCGCCAGTAGACCCCGCGATCTGACAGATCTGACATCTTGCTACAACGAAGACCCCTGAGCCCAGGGGAAGGAAGAGCCGCAAGCACACCTGGTCTCCAACCTCTAAATGCCTGCAGTGCCAGGATCACTGCCACTAACAAAGACAGATGCCGAGGCCTGGGGGTGAGGGGCACGGGTCTGGCCGTTGCTAAGTGCCCAGAATGCTCCCTGCTCCTGCCCCTGCCATTCTCCACCTGCTGGCGTTGCTGTGCCTGCCGGGTCTCTCTGCCGCTTCCCCTGGAGGAACAGCCGGGAGCCAGGGAAGGCGGCTATGCCCACGGGGCCCTGCCCGGCCTGGTTGCTGGTGCTCCCTCTCCCCTTGGCCTGTGCACGCCTGCCCCCTGGTGGGAGCCGGGACAACTGCTGCGAAGGGCGGGGGGGGGGGGTGGATGGAGGACTCTGTGTGTGTGTGTGTGTGTGTGTGTGTGTGTGTGTGTGTGTACATGTGTACTCACGCACTCACACTTCTCTTGGCCGAAAAGATTAGAGATGGAGGGGAAACTCTGAAAGGCCCACAGCAGCTCCTCCGTGGAAGGGGTTATTATTGTAATGAATGTGATTATTGTTATCCAGGGGATCAGGCCTGCCTGACGGCGCGTACAAAGCAGGCCCGTTTCCCTTCAGCTTGCTGTTCGCGTCTGGAGGACTTCGTCTTTGCGGCTAATAACTAACATTTGCGGGGCTCTGGATGCTGCCAAGCTGTGTCCCATCCTGAGCCTGCCGCCACGGCACACACACACACCGGGGGGTGGGAACCAGTGAGAGCAGAGGCAGGATTTGAACCCGGGCCACCTGTGTGAGAACGCCCCACATTTGTGATATCTCGTCTCTCGGGAGAGCAAAGGCCCATCATTAAACGTTCGCCCTTTGCCACTGGGGTTGATGGGAAAGGCCGTGTCGCCCTGAAAAGAAGGGAAGTGTTTTGAAGGCCTGAGTGTTACAGGTGATGTTAGGCATCCCTGCCTAGACGGTGCGTACACGTGGGCACCTCCGAGTCCCCGGCAGCGAATGGCAAGCGTGTGGCCATCATGGCTGGTGCCAACATCCCCGGGTCACCACTTACCCCATCCCACTTCCCGGAGTGACCACATCTCTGGGAAGGGCGGGCAGGTCACACACGGAGGGACAAACGTAGGAATCCCCGGTGGCTTGGTGAAGGCAATGATAAAGCACACCCTCCCCGGAGCCTCCCTGTGAGGTGTCACGAGGCTCCGGGTGCTCAGGTTGGAGTGTGTCCCTCACCCAGCAGGAGGGACAGAGACCCTAACAGCGGACTAGAGGATTGCAAGAATCAAGTCCAAGAATTGAAATACAAAGAAGCTGAAAACATTCAACTGGAAAAGCAAAAAGAATCCAAAAATGTGAAGATAGTGTAAGGAGCCTCTGGGACAACTTCAAGCGTAGCAACATCAGAATTATGGGGGTGCCAGAAGAAGGGGAGAGCAAGACACTGAAAACCTATTTGAAGAAATAATGACTGAAAACCTCCCTGACCTGGTGAAAGAAGTAGACTTACAAGTCCAGGAAATGCACAGAACCCCAAACAAAAGGAATCCAAAAAGGATCACACCAAGACACATCATAATTAAAATGCCAAGAGCAAATGACAAAAGAGAGAATCTTAAAAGCAGCAAGAGAAAAACAATTCATTACCTACAAGGGAGCACCCATATGACTGTCAGCTGATTTCTCAACAGAAACAATGCAGGCCAGACGGGAGTGGCAAGAAATATCCAAAGTGATGAATAAAGCAAGAACCTACAACCAAGATTACTCTACCCAGCAAAGCTACCATTCAGAATTGAAGGGCAGAGAAAGAGCTTCACAGAGAAGAAAAAGCTAAAGGAGTTCATCACCACCAAACCGGTATTATATGAAATACTAAAAGATACTCTTTAAGAAGAGGAAGAAGAAGAAAAAGGTAAAGATAAAAATTAGGAACAACAAATACATATCTATCAACAAGTGAATCTAAAAAGCAAGTGAATTAAAAACCTGATGAACAGAATAAACTGGTGAATAGAATAGAATCAGGGGCATAGGAAGGGAGTGGACTGACAATTCTCAGGGGGAAAGGGGTGAGGGAGTTGCGGGAAGAGACTGGACAAAAATCGTACACCCATGGATGAGGACAATGGGGGGAGCAGGGTGGAGGGGAGCTTTGTGGGGGAAAAGAGGAACAGTTGTAATAATCTGAACAATAAGGATTTATTAAATTTAAAAAATGAATGAAAGCAGGGCTGCTTGGGGGTATTGGAGGGTGTAGAGCAGAGCCCTGTCCGCTCCCTCCTGCCCACAGACGCCCGGGGGCTGCGCACACTCGGAACCACTGAGGCACGGGGTGTGGGTGAGGGGCGTGGATGTTCAGATAGTGGCCCGCTTCTCCTGACCGGGGGCCTGGGGCTGAGCTTTGTCCCGGTGCCCTGGCAGGTGTCCGGCAGGTTTTCTGTCCCCACCGAGCCTCACAGCCCCGCCCACGTCTCCCCGCAGGCCGACGCCAAGATGGTGTGCGACGTGGTGAGTCGGATGGAGGACACGGAGCCCTTCTCTCCGGAGCTGCTGTCGGCCATGGTGCGCCTCTGGGGCGACTCGGGGATCCAGGAGTGCTTCAACCGCTCTCGGGAGTATCAGCTCAACGACTCTGCCAAATAGTGAGTGACCCGGGCGGGAGGGCGGCCGCCAGCGGGGCAGGGACGGCGTGAAGGGCAGGGCTGGGGTGGGGCTGGGGTCAGAGCCACTGGGACAGGGACAGGGAGAGACAGGATGGGCCCAGGGCAAGCACTGATGAAGCACAGCCCCTCCCTGTGCAGCCAGAACCCACGTCATCCCTGCCTCAGACACTTGGGGAGCCTCCCCTCTGGCTGTGGGGGGCTCCCTGCCCCCAGGCACAAGGAGTGGATGCCTGGCTGGCCCTGGGGGAGCCCAATTCTGATTTCCCAGATCCCACCCCGTCTTGGGATTCGTATCTAACCCGCACAGTCCCCAAAGCCTTCCAGGTGCTCAGCCTGGGTCTGTGGGGTGCAAAGGCCTCGTCTGTCTCCAGAAGTGGGGGCCTGATGCAGGAGACCCGGTCCCCCTAGGTGACCTCTGAACCTCCCTTCCCATGGACCCCTGGGTAAATGCTCAGGAGGCCAGCAGGACGGGCGGATGCCAGGGGCCTCGGAAACACCACAGAGACTCGAGCATGGACTCTGGAGCCAGATGTCCAGGTTCAAGGCCCAGCTTCCAGCGGGGCAAGGTCTGACCTTCATTGACCCTCGTTCTGTCACCTGTAGAATGGTACACGTCACCTGGAAATTAAAGACGGAACTTGATTGCAAGTGAAGAATAGAGTCCAGCCGAAACTGGTTTGGCTCAGTGGATAGAGCGTCGGCCTGTGGACTGAAGGGTCCCGGGTTCGATTCCGGTCAAGGGCATGTACTTGCTTGCGGGCACATCCCCAACCAAGTGGGGTCGTGCGGGAGGCAGCTGATTGATGTCTCTCTCTCATCGATGTTTCTGACTTTCTGTCCCTCTCCCTTTCTCTCTGTAAACAATCAACAAAATATATTTTTTTAAAAAAAGACGAAGACTTTTAAGAAAACAAGAATGGAGTCCAGGGGTTGGCCATTGTCATTTTTGTCATGAAGGCACCACCCAGCCGCCTCCTAAGCCCGTTAGTCTCATTGGAAAGCCAGGTTTCCTCTGAGCATACCTGGAGCTGGGCACGGAGGCCCCTGTGGCCTGAATTAGAGGCTCTTCCAGGATGTGCGGCCACCCTCCCCACCCCCACCCCGGGCCCTGGACAAGGGGGCGCCACCATTCCCTCCATGGCCTTTGAGGGGCCCTCGGGGGGGGCAGGCTCTGAAGGGGGTGGCCCAACAAGCCCCGAGCTGTGCCCACAGCCTGCCCCCGGTCCCCTGTGCGCCCTCCCCAGCTACCTGGACAGCCTGGATCGGATCGGGGCCAGCGACTACCAGCCCACGGAGCAGGACATCCTCCGAACCAGGGTCAAAACCACCGGCATCGTAGAAACCCACTTCACCTTCAAGAACCTTCACTTCAGGTGAGGCCCGGGGGACGGCCGAGTCCCAGCCAGGGCGCCGGGACATGGCACAGGGCCAGCCCCTCGGCCTCAGCCCCGGACAGCGGCCTGCCTGCCTCTGCAGCGCTCCGGGAGGGACAGGCAGGCAGCCAGGAGGAGGGGCCTGTCTGGAGGTCTGTTTCCCGCCAAGTTCAGGGCGGGGTCAGCAGGAAGGCTTCCTGGAAGGGGGTCCTGGAAGGGAGGAAGCCTGTCCCTGGGCAACCTCTGAGCGGGAGAAGGTGGCTCACCTCCCAAGACACCTGGTGGGAAGGGGTGCAGGGTGAGCATGGGTAAGCCCCCACAATCCCCGTGAGACCCCAAGCACCCACGTAATCCCAGCTGGAAGGGGCTTGGGGATCATCTGACCCCCTCCTCCTCCCAGCACATCTGGGGAAACCGAGGCCTGGGAGGAGCGAGGCTCTCCCCCAGAGCAGAACACAGCGAGCTCTGAGCGCCTCGGCAGGGGATCCGGGGGGTGCATCTGGCCTTCTCAGACACTGCCGGAGGGCGGCACCGCCCCCCGGGGAGGGGGTGACTTCCGCCCCCTGGGGCCTGGGAGCCCCGGTCCTGCCCCACCTGCCTCTAGGTCTGATTCCTGGGTGTTTTGGGGGAGGGCGGGGAGCAGGAGGAGAGGCCAGGAGGGGTGGACAGGTAGAAGCCCCGTGTCCTGGCCAGGTGAGGCACTGTGTCCCATCTTAGGCTCCAGAGATGCGAGGGCAGGGAGGGCTCACTGCATGCAAGCGCCGCGCGGTGATGGGATGGACCGCAGGGAAGACAGCCCCGCGTGGCCACGAATGGCTGTCAGTCTTTGAGCACCTGGGACGGGACTCCTGCAGCTGCTCCTCCTCCTCCTCCTCCCCCGGCCCCTGGAGCTTGACCGGCACCCTCTCCCGCCTGCCTGGGCGCCCCCGCCCACCGCCCCAGCTTCCCTGTCTCCCCGCAGGCTGTTTGACGTCGGGGGGCAACGGTCTGAACGCAAGAAGTGGATCCACTGCTTCGAGGACGTCACGGCCATCATCTTCTGCGTCGCGCTCAGCGGCTACGACCAGGTGCTCCACGAAGACGAGACCACGGTGAGTGGCCGGGCCCGCCCGGTGTGGGCGCAGAAAGGCGGCGCCACGGCGGTGGCCCCCGCGGCTCCAGAGCGGCTGGCGTTGCCGTGATTAAAGGGAAGGTCTGGTGACACTGATACAAGAAAAGGCAGCCACAGGCAGGCAGCGAGTGCCTCGCCGGTCAACAGGGCAGAGTCTGGGGGCACCCGGCCAGGCTAGTCCTCAAATAATCTGGGGGTGTCCGGCAAGAAGGTGCGTGAGACGGAAAGAGCGGTTCTTTAGCCCGGGCGGCCGTGCAGGATGGGCGCCGGACAGGGAGGAGGGCCGGGCGGTGGGCACCTCTGGGGGAGACCGGCCCGGGTTCCTGCCTCCGATGTGCATCGCATCCCGTCTGGGACCTCGGAATGGCCATCTGGCCTCAGCGGGGTCGCTCAGCTGGCGGGGGGGCTGGGTCGCTCGGCTCCTAGTCCTGGTTTGCTGCCGAGTTCAGGCCGCACCCTCTCTGCCTCGGTTACTGTTACCTGTCGAAGGGCGGGGTGGGTGGGCAGGGGGACAACAGCAGGTCCTTCCTGTGGGGTCACTGGCCACGGACGAGAGCGCCCAGGTGACAGTTCCTGGCACAGCCGCGCCGAGTCGGTGGTTGTCCTGTCGCTGGTGGTTGTCCTGACCTGGGGAGAGTCCTCGTGTGGTCTCAGCCCACAGGGCGGGGGGCCTGCTGGCGCAGCCTGCCAGGGAAGCCGGTGTTGGCTGGTCCACGCCCGAGGGTGCCGGGACAAGCCCACAGCACCGCCTCGGAGTGGGGTCACGCCCCTGGCATAGGTCAGCTCCTCTGCCTGCAGCACACGCAGGCCCGGAGCCGTGACCCCCTCACAGCACTGAGGTGGGAGGAAGGCCTGCGTCACGGCGGCCTGTCTTCTCTCTGGCTCCCTTTCCTCACCAGTCCTGCCCGCTGGTCCCCTGGCCTCGGGGAAGATCTGATGGGCTGAGGGGTGGGGGTTGCGGGGTGTAGTGCTATGGGGAAGCAGCCGCCATCCTGGGGTACCCCTCACATACACACACACAGTGGGGCTTTGGGCAGATGGGGGCCGAAGCCGCTGCCCCGGTGGGGGGTGTGGTGCAGACTGGCACCCCAGGCTGGCGTGCCCACCATGCCCTTCCTCCTCAGGCTCAGCTGCAGCTCTGAGTGGGGGTTCAGAAAAGCCCCCCAGCCCTGCCTTGTCCCGGGGGGAGCTTCTGGGGCCTCCGCCGTGCAGCTCTTCCCGGTGGCGCCGTCTCCATTAGTGACTCGGCAGGTTGTGGCATCGCCGGTGTTGGGGATGGCGGGGGCGGGGGGAGGGGGGATGTGTACCTCGTGCTGTGTTGGACCCGACTCTCCTGACTGCACACAGCCCAGGGGGGCTCCTGGCTGCCCCCTCGATGCCTGTGCGCACGCACAGGGCTGTCTGGCACCAGTGTCGCTGTGTCCTGGGTCCACTGTGCGCACCAGGCTGCCGTGCAGGGTCTGAGTGGCCACCAAGCCTGGGTCTGAGCTCCATCCACGTGGCTCACCTGTCCCTGCGACGCCAGGAGGGGGAAGCAGGGCCGTGGTTTCCAAGAAAGGGAAGGGCTGCAGAGTGGGTGGCGGAGGGCTTTTCCCCCTGACCGGGCCTCTCCCCGGGGTCCTGCCAGCCAGGCCTGCGGACAGCGCCAACCCCCGTCCCAGGCCGCGGGTCACCGGCAGGGTGCGCGCCTCTGCAGCAGAGCAGGGGCAGAGGGATGTATGGGGGGGGCTGGCAGCTACGGGGCCGCAGCTCCATGGCCCTCGGGTCTCCGTTAACCAGGGGGCTGGGCTGACGCCAGGCCCTGAGCTCAGGCACCTTTCCCGTCTGCCTGCCCTGTCCGGCCTCGCCAGCCGTCTGCACTCTCCTCACCGGCCCGGCTGCTGAGCTGGGCAGTGTCCTGGGCTCTTTCCTTCCGTGCTCCTTCTTCCTGCCTTTCCTGTCCCTCTCTCTCTCCTCCCCTCTTCCCCATGTGCCCTGCCTTCTTCCCTGGGGCTGGAGCGGAGGAGCCTGGGGAAGCCGGAGCAGGTGGGCGCAGGCCAGGCCAGCTGGACAGCCCGGGACAGAGCAGCGCCACCTCCGGGGGCAGGATGGGCTTTAGGACCCGACAGCAGCCCACGAACTGGCTCATCGCCCACAGCAGCGAGACACCACCATCGCCGCAGAACTAAACAGACGGACGGACAGCCGTCCAGGACACGCGGCTGTGCTGGGCGGCTGGGACCCGGACAGACGTGGCCCAGGGTCCGGCACTGGCCCTGCCACGGTGTCGTGCGGCAGCCACTCCACGTCCCGCTCCTTAAAAGGGTGACGGTGGGCACTCAGCCGGGCGCAGCTGTAAAGAGCGGCCTGCACGCGGGACTCCATGCAGCACACAACAACCCTCGGCCTCGCTGTCTGGGAGTGTGGCTTCCGGACAGATTGGGGGCTACGGACCCTGGAAGCAGGAAGGAGGCCCCGCTGAGCAGCCCTCGGGCCCAGCCTTCCTCTCTGGGCAGCCCCACGGGTCCCTCCCTGGCCTGAGGCGAGAGTCTGGACTGCCCGGGACCGGAGGTGGCTCCTGAAGCTGGTGGCTGCCGCCCATCGCCCAGCCATCGCGTCCGCCGCACCCAACAGCCCGGGGCCTCCTCCTGCCCACGTACCCCAGTGGCCTCAGCGGCACTGGGTCTCAGCCTGCCACCACGTCACCACCATCACCACCACCGGCACCACCACCACCGCCAGGGCCCTCACTGGCCAAACGCAGGCCAGCCCTGAGCAGACTCTGAAGGAGCTCCACCCCGGGCAGGTATGAAGCACCTCCCTCAGCGCTGCCACCAGCTAAGAGTTGAAAGCAGAGGTCCGGGGCTCGGCGGGTGACTTTGCTGTGGATGCCCGCCCCGCCCACTCTGGCCTCTCACCCTCTCCGGTCGCTGGGCCGGGCCGGTCCTCCCCCCACCTGGCGTCCATCTCCAGCCCCACGGTCCGCGGTCCCTCGGTGGCCGTGGCCTCTGGACCTGCCTTGAATTCCCGGCCCTGGTGGAGCCAATTTTTCAGGGTTTTTCCACTCCCTCTCTCTTTCTCTCATGTTTCCTGCTGGGCTTTTACCTTCCTCTCTGTTTCCACCTGTTTTGCCGGGTTGAGCCGAACCCCTGGCCGGCCATGACCCAGCCGTGGCCCCGCCAGCCAACCCAGTGTCCGCCCACACACACCGAGGCCACAGCAAGATCACCCCCCAGACGCTGCCCCCTTGTGTCTGCTTCCAACTCTGGATTAATTCGAGGATCCCCGGGTCCTCGGTTAATGCGCCCCAACTGAATGCGCCCCAATTGAATGCGTGCACCCCCACCCCCGCGGGCAGAGGAATCTGCATGGCCCGCGGTTCCCTGTAAACGTGTTGGACGGTGGGAGCCCTGCCCCGAGTGCATGGTGCATGTCCTCTCCGTGAGCTGGAGTCCCCCCACCGCCCCCACCCCCAGTGACCTCGCTGC
>PVJN01050465.1:0-14814 GCA_004026805.1 Lasiurus borealis
TTACATTTCAATTATATTTCAATCAAGCTAGGGGAAAATCTGTAGGGAGCGGTTCTAGGGTTAAGCCACAAACAAGTCCCAGCTTGGAGGGCAGAGCCCTCTTAGCTTAATTAGGCTTAACCTTATAGTCCTCCCTAGTTCCTCCCCAGGTAGCTAATGGGCTGTGGGAGGTGCAGTAAGTGCTGCCAAAACAAGGTGAAATGCACAAGAACATTGTAAACATGTTGATCACTACCCTTGTTTTAATGAGACTATAAAATAAAGCCTTGGCTTACAGGCTCGGTCTTTCTGTGTCCTCAGCCAGTCCTGGGAGATCCTCTGAGCCCCTGCTGTAGTCTCTTTGTTTGTCTTCTTAAATCCTTCACTGCCTCTCCTCAGGCTCACCGAACCCTTGGCTGTGCTGGTACGGCACAAACAACAACAACAACAACCAAAAAAAAAAAAAAAAAACACAAGGAGATACTACTATATACCTTTTAGAATGGCCAAAGTCTAGAACACTGAAAACAAATACTGGCCATAATGTGGGTAAAAGGAACTCATTCATTGCTCATAGGAATGCAAAATGGTACAGCCACTTTGGAATACAGTTGGCAGTTTCTTATAAAACTAAACATACTCTTATTATGTGATCCACCGATTGTGCCCCTTGCTATTTACCCAAAGGAATGAAAAACATATGTCCATATAAAAACCTGCATGCTTATAGTAGCTTTATTCATAATTGCCCAAACTGGGAAGCAACCAAGATGTTCTTCAGTAGATGAATAAACATAGAGAGAATGGATTATTATTAAGCACTAAAAGTAAATGATCTATCAAATCAAGAGAAGACATAAAGGAAACTTAAATGCATATTATTAAGTACAAGAAACCAATATGAAAAGAAAGCATATTGTATGATTCCATCTGTATGACAAAAATAAGGATACAGTAAAAAGATCAATGTTTGCCAGTTTAGGAGGGACAGAGGGATGACTAGCCAGAACAGATTTTTTAGTGCAGTGAAAACAATCGTGTACTATGCTAAAAGGGTAGATACATGTCATTTTATATTCGTCCAAACCCATGGAATGTACATTAATAATGAATGCTAATATAAACTCTGGACTTTGAGTGATAATTATGTGTAAATGTTGATTCTGTCATTGTAAAAAGCTACTAGCCTGGTACAGGATGTTGATGATGGGGAGGTTATGCATGGGTTTGGGTAGGGGTTATGTGGGAAATCTCTGTATCTTCTATTCAATTTCTCTTCCCCCCTATTGACACCCTCCATTCTGCACCTGCCCCCTCCCAGGACTTCCGTGAACTACTGTTTATCATTTTCTGGAAGTAACCTTGTGATTCTTTTTTACTTTGCCCAGAATGTTTTCTTCATTCCTTTACTTTTCTGCCAAGAAATTCTTAGTAAACATTTTCAATTCAGCTTGAATATTTCCTTTTATGTGAAGCATTGGCTGACTGTATCATGATGAAATCTTTGCCTTTCATTCTTCCAGGTTTTAGTTTCTATTTATAAGCATCTATATTAAGGCAAAAATATTCATTACATTATAATTGCTGGTTTAAATGCTTATTTTCCAACTTAACTGTTTATTTTGTCTTAACCAGCTTTGTTTACCAATGTTTAACACTTTACTCATCATACTGAAAAGTTTTGAATGCATGTTTTAATATGAATACATTTAAATACATGTTTTAATACGAATATTTATTGATATGTATTGAACAACTAAATGTGTACTTTTATAATCTCATCTGTCCTCATAAAACTAATTTCAGGTATTATTCTTATCCTCATATTTACAAGTGAGGAAATTGTAACAGAGTAAAAATAGCTCTCACAAGGCCATAGTTCATGACAGAACCAGGACTTACTGTCTCTACAACACTATCAGTGTGATGATGATGATGATGATGATTGACACACATATTTTTTTTTATTTCTAACAAAAGTGAATATACTGTATATCTCCTCTGAGCTTTGTTTATGCTTTGCTTATGATAAAAGTAAATATCATCCCTCAGCTTCAATTGACTGATTATTGAAACATATTTTTATTAAAAATGTTTTAATATGGTTTTATTGACTTCAGAGAGGAAGAGAGAGGGAAAGATAGAAATATCAATGATGAGAGAATCATTGATCAGTTGCCTCTTGCACGCCCCCTACTGGGGATGAGCCCATAACCTACCCATGTGCCCTTGACTGGAACTGAACCCTGGGGCCTCCAGTTTGCAGGCCGATGCTCTATCCACTGAACAATACCGGCTAGGGCAAT
The DNA here is from genome assembly GCA_004026805.1 of Lasiurus borealis. Classification (NCBI taxonomy): domain Eukaryota; kingdom Metazoa; phylum Chordata; class Mammalia; order Chiroptera; family Vespertilionidae; genus Lasiurus; species Lasiurus borealis. Next base: position 2,286 of record PVJN01050465.1, read on the forward strand.
CCATAATTTTACATCCATATCCAAGTGATTGTAGTTTTTGAAATTTTATTTCTGCCGTTTAAAAATTTTCTAACTTGTTATATGGTTTGTTTTCTCATGTATTTATGATTTTTGTTTATGATCTCATGTTCAGCAAGACTCTACCTGTGGGAATACTAGATGACCCTGGTTGAAAATGTATCACATTAAAAGGGATTTGCTACTAACAATGTCAACCTGAGTCACATTTATGGTACCATCTTGGTTTGGGAATTTCTTAAATCATAGTGATATTGTACATTCAAACACCAATACAACATGAGGATTTATATGTGGTTATAAATTTTCAATTTTCCTAATCATATATTTTTTCTGGCATATAGACTATATCTACCCTTTATTTTTTCCATTTTATTGTATGTCTGAGTTAATTAATTAATTTATCTAAAAAACATCTTTATTATTGAAAGTGTTATGTATGTCCCCCTTCCCTCCCCATTGATTTTATTTACCCTTTCACTGAAGGTGTTGTCCTTTAAGACCCTTGAGTTTAAATTACAGCCTCAAATTTGACTTGCTTCTCATTCCCACACATTAGAATCTGCATAAGAGATCAGAAAATATCCTTCAAGATAGCCTTAGCATCTGCCCTAGCTTACCTCTCTTTTATTCTAATGTCCAGTTCTGTTTTTATTTCTGTCATCCCCTATGACATTCTTTCATCTGCTTATTTAAAGTGTTCATATTTGCATTTATTACATTCTCTTAACCAAGGATTGATAGATGCTTAGATAAAATGTTTAGTTTTGTTCTAGGACATCTAGTCTGCCATATTGCTGGAAAACCAGTAAGTATATTTTAAACCTATATTTGATGAAACAGGTTTAAGGAAAAGGATGGCCATTTGGCAAGCACTTGAGTTCTATAATGCATATTTCCTAATTTACTCACCCTGAAAAATAGATGTCATTTACCCTGAAGGAAAGAACTGGCTCAAAGAAGTAAAGTAGTTTTTCTCTTATCACAGTTCTTATGAGTAGCAGAGCAGGGACTTTAACTGGGGACTATATGACTCTTAAATCAGAGTTTATTACAACATACATGGATATGATCAACCTAAGAACAACGTTAGAATGTATGATAGATCCAACTTGGTGCTATTGCTTTGCAAATACCAAGCAAATAACATGGATGTGAATTTTTAAAGGTTGCTTCAATGCTCTTCTTATCTCCTTATTTTGCCATCTGTTTGTTCCAGTGAATTACTAAATGAGAGAATAAATCATACTACAAATATTAAAGTTTTATTTAAATAATAAAATTAAAAAGTTTAAAAGAATTAAAAAATCTAGAAACTTTATTGCTTATATCATGTTCAGTATGTTTTAAAATCCATTTAATTAGGAGGATATATTAAATAAACACAAATTCTATTGCAGTTGTCTCAAAATCAAAGTGTCATGTTCAAGTTGTCACTTCTCATTTCTCTGACAGATTTTCTTTAAACTTCTTTTGTATGCCTTCCAAATACATAGTTCTAGGCCTATAGTAAGATCTATGCAATATCTTTTAGATTGTTTACATGTTAGTAATTTACTAGAGACCTGGTGCACGGGGGGGAGGGGGGTGTCCTTCAGCCCAGCCTGCTCCCTCTCCAATCTGGGACCCCTTGAGGGATGTCTGACTGCCCATTTAGGCCAGATCGATGTAGGATTGAGCCTAAACGGGCAGTAGGACATCCATCTCACCTTCTAGGACTGCTGGCTCCCAATTGCTCACCTGCCTGCCTTCCTGATTGCCCCTAATTGCTTCTGCCTGCCAGCCTAATCACCCCCTAATCACTCTCTGCCAGCCTGATTGATGCCTAACTTCTCCCCTGCTAGGCTATTTGCCCCTAACTGCCCTCCCCTGCAGGCCTGGGTCCCCCCTCCCCAACTGCCCTCCCTTGCCAGCCTGGTCCCTGCCAACCCATCTTGTGGTGGCCATCTTGTGTCCACATGAGGGCAGCATCTTTTGACCACATGGGGGCAGTCATCTTGTGTGTTGGGGTGATGGTCAATCTGGATATTAGTCTTTTATTAGACAGGATAGAGGCCTGGTGCATGGGTGGGGGCCAGCTGGTTTGCCCTGAAGGGTGTCCTGGATCAGGATGGGTGTTCCCTTGGGGCATGAGGTGGCCTGGACAAGGGGCCTTTGGTGGTTTGCAGCCTGGCCACGCCCTCCAGTGACCCAAGTAAAGGCCCTGGTATCTGGGATTTATTTATCTTCTACAATTGAAACTTTGTAGTCTGGAGCAGAGCCAAGCCTTCTGCTCATGCAGCCATTGAAACTTTGTTGCTTTAAGTAGAGGTCTGGTTGGCCAAAGTGTGTGGAAAGCTTGGCTTTCTCCATCGCCAGGGGCAACCCAAGTTTCCCTTCATGGCTGCAGCCACTGAAACTTTATTGCCTTAAGTGGAGGCCTGGCTGGCCAGGATTTGCCTTGTCTTCCTCCATTTCCATGGGCACCCCAAGCCTCATTCAGTGGGGGCAGCCATTGAAACTTTGTTGCCTTAAGCAGAGGCCTGGCCAGCCAGGGTTTGTGGAAAACTTGGCTTCCTCCATTGCCAGGGGCAACCCAAGACTCCTTCTTGCTCTCTCTGTGGCTGTAGCCATTTTGGTTGGGTTAATTTCCATACTCACTCTGATGGGCTGGTGGGCGTAGCTGGTAGGTATAGCGGTGTTATATGGTCAATTTGCATATTACTCTTTTATTAGATAGGATAAGCTTTGGTCCAAAAATGTCACTGAGTATAACTTTCAAGTGTACTTGAACTCCACTAGATTGTAACTACTTTGCTTTTCTTAATGAGATGGATAAATAACCATTCAGAGAAGAATAACTAACTGTGAAAACTAGAGCTGTACTAGGTTTTGATCAAATGCAATTCTGGTATCCATTCAATGGTTAAAAAGTGGTCTGATTCCATCCTTAGTTTGCTAATTTTAATTTCATTAACTGTTTATGAGTAAATATTATTTCAGTTGATTTTTTCTATTGTTCCTTTTTTACTTGCTATCATGCCATTAAAAACAAAAACAAAAATGAAGAAGGCTGAAAATCATGAGCTATTAATTCAAATGTTAGGTGTTGCCTGAGCATCCCAGGTAAAATGCTTTTGGCATGAATTTAATACTGTTTAAGATATACAGCAATTTTTAAAAATATATTTTATTGATTTTTTGCAGAGAGGGAGGGAGAGGGACAGAGAGGTAGGAACATTGATGAGACAGGGACATTGATCAGCTGCCTCCTGCACACCCCACACTGGAGATGTGCCTGCAACCAAGGTACATGCCCTTGACCGAAATCGAACCTGAGACCTTTCAGTCCACAAGCCAATGCTCTATCCACTGAGCCAAACCGGTTTCAGCAAGATATATAGCAATTTTGACAATCATTGCTATTCTTAATATTTTCACAGCTTGAAATTTTTTAGTGATGCTCATGTATCTAAGGTTTTGGAACTACTTTCTTCTATTTGTGTCCAAGGGCATTCTCAGTAATATGTCAACACCACATCTAAGTGTAAAAGTTATAATGGAGAATATAGGAGTTATTTTCTTCATAATTGGTTAACAGTTTTTGACACTCCATGGCTTATTTCCTCATTGACTCTTTGAGATGGCAAGATATGAACATAAGAGCCACCAATAAACTCTTTTTACATTCTACATATTGATAAAATATTTATAAACAATGCACTGTATATATACTTACTTAAATGCAAATGCTGCCTGGCTGGTGTGCTTCAGTGGTTGAGCCTTGACCTATGAACCAGGAGGTCACAATTCAATTCCTAGTCAAGGCACATATCTGGGTTTGAGCTCAATCAGTGATTCTTTTTCATCATTGATGTTTTTTTTTTATTTTCTCACTCTCTCCCTATCCCATCCTCTCTGAAATCAATAAAAAATATATTTTTAAAAAGGCAAATGCTGTAAAAATATGTATAAATTTTAATGGTTAGTATCATTAAGAAGAAGGTTTGGCTGAAAATTTGCTAAAAAAAGTAGTGCACAATTTGCTTTTAATGAGATTACATATCAACAACAGTAATAACTTTCAAATTAGCTATACTGTTACAACAGAGTGGAAGAAGTCACTTTGTAATTTCATTTAGCTTACTCCTCTGAGAAAAAAAGTTATATATAGTTCAGGAAAAATATATGAATACTACAGTTAATTACCCATGGGTTGGTTTGTCTTAATTTTTCAATGTATCTGTACCAAGTAATATTGTAATTTCTCTATAACTCTATTCTTATTGGAAGTTTGAATAAAAATCACAATATGACTTTCCTTTAAACTCCAGATTAAATGAGTGTTTCTATGACTGAATAAAAGAGATCTCACAAACTAGATTGGTAACCAAATTTATGTAAATTAATTTAATCATCTGTTGTCTTTTTTTGGCAACAAACTGAGTTCTGTAATAAGTGGGGAAAAAAATCACATTAAGATATGGTGTACAACCCTGGCCTATGGCCTCAGTGGTTAGAGTGCAGGCCTGCAGATCAAAGATTCGTAGAACAAGGGAACATACCTTGTTGTAGGTTCCGCAGCCCCAGATGTGCTCTCTCTCATAAGATGTTTCTCTCTTTCTGTCTCCCCCTCCACCCTCCCTTTCATGCTCTCTAGAAATCATTGGGAAAAATATCCTCCAGTAAGGGTTAAAAACAATAAAATATATAGTTTCCCAAAGCTATGGCTAATATGAAGTATAACTGTTGTATAATTCTCTGAAAATATTCTTTTAAATTGCCTGTATAAAATACACTGAGTGGCCAGATTATTATGACCACCCTATCAAGTACTTTGTTGGGCCACCTTTTGCCTTCAATACTGTGGCAATTCTTGGCATTGACTCCTCAAGATGTTGAAAAGTCATGGGAGGAATCTGACACCAGGCCTGATGAATAGCACTGTCCAGTTCTGTGAGATTTGATGGTTGTGGAACCAGCTGCCTTATGGGTCTTTTAACTTTGTCTCACAAATGCTCAATTGGATTGTGAGATCTGGTGGTTGTGGGGGTCACCTAAGCAAGGTGAGGTCTCCCTCATGTTCTTGAACCCACTCCTGCACAATATGAGCACCGTAGCATGGTGCATTGTCTTGTTGGAAGAAGCCATCTCCATTGGGATACACCATCAACATGATAGGATGAACTTGATCAGCAACAATACTTAGATATGTTGTGCTATTCAGACATTGTTCCACAGGAATTAAAGGGCCCAAATCATGTCAGGAAAATATGCTCCAAACCATAACATTGCCCCCACCAGCTTGAAGGATTGTACTCGTGCACGTGAGGTGCATGCTTTCATGCTGTTTCCTCCAAGTTCTCACTCTGCCATCTGCATGATGAAACTAAAAACGTGATTCATTGGACCATATGACTTTTTTCCAATGCTCTACTGTCCAATACTTGTGTTCCTGTGCAAATTGGAGATGTTTTATCTTGATAACTGCAGACAGCAAAGGTGTTCGAACAGGCCTTCGGCTTCCATATCCCATATGATGTAGTGTATGGCTAATTTGCCTACCAACGTCAGGTGGTCATACGAATGTGTATGTCATACGAATATTTTGCTAAAATAATTTTAGCAAATACCGTTTATTTTTGTAAAGAATCTTAAACATTTTAAGAAATTTGAATTTGGTCCCATATTATATTTTTTCTGCATTAGATTATTAATATTTTTAAGCATATTGAAAACTTGAAATAATTATACAAGGAATATACATACACCTTTCACTTAGATTCTATAATTAGCATTTGCCATAGTGTTATCACATTCATGGCCCCTCCTACCCATCCTATTTTTGAACACATTACAAATTAACTTGCAGAGAACAGAAAAATTGACCCTTAACATATTAAATTTTAATCCCTTGTACTCTTTTATAAAAATAAAGTCCCCTTTGTGTGTACAAGGATATGCAGTTTTATGCAATGAGGGCATGTCAAGAAGTTTGTGCTCTAGACCAAGTTCAACAACCCATGTGCTAAATATGGTCCATTGCTTGTGTTACAAAACAAATTTCTATTGGCATTTAGCCATGCCTTTTTATTTTCCTATTGTTTATAGTTGCTCTTACACTGCAGTGGCAAAGACCGGATAGCCTGCAAAACCTTACTATTTACTATCTGGTCCTTTTACAGAGAAAGTTTGTTGATCCCTATTTCTTGCCAAAATCTGTCTCCCAGTGCTTCTGTGACCTATAGCAAATATTTGTACCAAATTAGGATTTAGTTTTCTCATGTGCAAAACAAAGTTGAAGTTACCAATCTGAGACTCTAGCTCTTTCCCTTTTTTTTTAAACATATAATCTTTATAATATTTATTTCTCCCTCTTCTCTTCCTATTAATGAGTTTTGAACTTCCTTTGCCCTATTCCATATTTATGGGAAGAGTAGCTTCTTATCCTCTAATTAATAATTTATCATAGAGCTTGGCATGCAAACTGAATTTCAAGTTTAATTAAAATATTCTCCCAAATTTCAGATCTGTATATATCTTTCAAGAACAAGGACTCACTTCACAGCTGCATCTGTAGTTTCTCTCAATTTAATGTTAAAATTTTGTGCACAATAAAATACCCTGTAATTGTCCTCATATTAACTCATGTGCAATTATGGAGAAAAGTCAAAATTGTTAGATAAGAATACCCATAAATCATCTCTCCCAATTATCATGTTCCCAGGAGAATGCCTGTTCATGTTTAATATCAACTTTTGTAGAATAAACATGCTTCTCAATATAACACTTTTATCCAATATTTATATTTATACTCCTGACTCTTAGTAAAAAAAGAAGTGATAAAAGCACTTCATTGAATTTCAATGAAGATAATTTGTTCCTTAGATATTCATGGTATTAAGAGTGGAATCACAATCTCATACTCATTGTGACCTATTCTCTGTCATCAATCGTTTGTTATGAGAGCATTTCCCCAGAAGCTATTACATTTAGATGTTGTTTTTATTTAACTGAAATATGATTGTAGAGAAGGAAACAAAGAGAGAAGCAAACAAATTACAGTGAAAGAGAATAAGCTACTACTTCTATGTCAATCATTCAGCATATTAACCATATTATTCGATGATGTAAAAATTCAGGATTTGACATAGCAATAGGATATTTGTCTATCTATGCATCTATTTGTGGTTTCAATACTATATATATATATATATATATGTATGTATATATATATATATATATATATATATATATATTATTATTATTATTATTATTATTATTGATTTCAGAGACAAGGGAGAGGGAGAGAGAGAGAGAAACATCAATGATGAGAGACAATCACTGATTGATTTTCTCCTGCACACCTCCTACTTCGGATTGATCCCGAAACCCAGGGATGTGCCCTTGACCAGAATTGAACCCGAGATCCTTCAGTCTGCAGGCTGACTATCCATTGAGCCAAATCAGCTAGGGCTCGATACATTTTATATATTTGGGAGTTTGGGTTAGATGTGTTGGGAACCTTGATCAGAGTATGCCGGTTGTTCAAGGTCCATTTGATTGGGGAGGAGGGGCTATCTAGAGTACACTGGCTGTTCAAGGCCAAGGCCAATTTAGCAGACACAGGTGTAAAAGAAAGGACACAACAATCTTACTGTACTTTGCATGTGTGCCCTTCTATAACCCAATAGACTGATGTTACTATTTGGGCAAGAAGCCTCTTTTGTCTAACCTGGTATAAAGTATATTATCGACAAGCTGATACGCATCTGCCTGCTTTATGGAACTGCTATGTGTGATAGCTACTTGGTAGCAATGTCTATTAGGTCTGCAGTAAAGACTCTCTTATACACCCACAACTTCTCATGTTTTCTCAGTCGAATACCTGGCATCTGAGGAGGTTCAATCCTTGACAGAGGGACTCATACTCAACAGTTGGCTTAGTTTAACAGGATTAAGGAATAAGGATTCCAGCAAGGTGAAATATATTATATTTTGCCCATTTAAAATAATTGGAGGTCAGCTGAGTTGGTCTTTCCATATCTTTCATTGATTACAGTAAAATATCTGGATAGGGAAGGCAACCATCTAAGGAATCTGAAATATAAGTAAACAAGAGCAGGCAGATTGAAGACGGGAATAAAAACCTGAATAATAAACCATAGTGGAAATTAATATTATGATTTTTTTCCTTTTATCTTCTGGGCTTCACCCAAATTCTGAAATAGTATATGGTGTGCTGGCACAAAAATAACTGTTTTTAGCCAGAGGATAAGGAAAACAGCTTTTTGCATATTAAGGAATAGGAGGGAAATCGCTTTTTTCCCCTCCCTTTTTCTTCCAGCACCTTCCTGAGGACAGCCCGTCATAAAAGTGCATGGCTATGGTGGCTGCAACACTAGTACTTACCGCCCCCTACCCCCAAAAAAATACCCCACAAAAAAACATCTCTTTGGCTATAAGAAACAGGAAATGGAGCTCCTGTTGTCAAAAGAGTGTGGAGAAAATCCTTCTTATTTTTTTATTTATCTTTTTTCTCACCACTTTGTCCTGAAGACTTCAGTCACATGGAATTACACAACAGTGTGAAAGTCTAAAACTCCAAGAGTACTTCATTTTCCAGCCAGAGGCATCAACAAAAGGGCTTAGAGAGTTGGAATGTGTGGGAGGAATAGCAGAGAGAAGAGATCTGAAGGAAGGCATCTCTTAAACCTGTATCTGAAGCAACATAAAATTCCAGGCTGACCCAAGCTGTTAATGAGCAGAACAGATCCAAAGAAGTATCCCAAAGACTTCATGAAACTTACCATATAAACAACTGCCTAAACACCTGACTGGCTTCTGAGCAGCAAATGTAGTAGTCAGACCCAAACAACATAAAAGATTTAGAAAATGTAATGGACATTGGAACCCCCACACTCAGTGAAACAGAAGTTGCATTCTGAAACTGAGTTGATTTCCTCTAAAATACAAAAGCAACATTCTCCAAAGGATATTAACAGACATAAGAGTCTCGAAGCACAATATTAAAAATATCTAAGATACAGCCCAAACTTACTCAGCATACAAAGAACTAGAAGATTCTGATTAAATTTAAGGAAAACCACAATCAGTATATGCCAACAATGAGATGAGACAGATGGTGGGATTATCAGACAAATACTTAAGGCGGTCTATTATAACCATGTTCAGTGAGGTCATGGTGAACATACTTAGAAGTGAAAAGATAAACAGTATCAGCAGAAAAAGTAAAACTCAAAAATAATTAAATGGACATTTTAGAACTAAACAATATAGTATCTGAAATTTTAAAAGAAATAATAATTGAATGGGTTGAATGGCAGAATGTAGACAAAGACAACAGAGGAAATTATCTGAATTTAAAGATCAATAAAATCACACAACCTGAAGAATAGAAAAATACTGGGGGAAGAAACAGAACACAAGGATCTATGGTACAATAAAATATTATGAATGTATTTTCATTAACATTTTCATGAAGAATATATGGTTTTGGGAAATTGATTACTGCCAATTAAGGCAATTGAACTAGACTTCTAACCTTTCAAATAATCTCTTAATAAAACTTTTATAAGACTGCTATATAATATTCTTTAAAAATCTTCACCACAAATAACCATTAATTCTCTTATTTCTTTAATTTATCAATTGGTTCAAGAATATTCATTGGGTCCATCCTATAGGATGCTAGAATTAATATAATCTTATATTAAAATCATCCCTTTTTATAGGAAGAACTTTCCTTCAATTTACAATGGAAAGGAAGTATGGGGACATAGCAGGATTGCCGACCACTGACAATGTTCAAACTTAAATTGAATTTGGCAGTGAGAGTGTAAAAAATATTGAAGTCTCAGGCAAATAGCTGGCTTATATAACCATTAAAATAGGTAATTTGTATAACTGGGATGACTTTCACACAAACTTATGAGGTCAAAGATTTCTTTAAATAATGTGTTTATGAGGGAACTAGTAGAACATTGAGACTAAAAGAGAAATTGAGGAGCTATGTAGAAGTAATATAATAAAGGAACATATACAATTGCTAGATTATATACAGAATTGGTTAATTTAGAGTTATAAACTGTAACTTCTGGATTATTTTTTTGTTTGTTTGTTTCAAAACACCCTGTTTTTCTGCTATCCATCCAATTTTCCTGTAAAACATTTTACGGTTTCAGTTAGCTCAGTTCCTCCTTCCACCTCTTTCCCTGTCTACCTAATTCTGCTTTAACTCTTTTCAAAAGGACATTGCACTTTGCTCCCAATTTTTGTTTTTCTACTTTTGGATAATTCACAGACACACACACACACACACACACACACACACACACACACTCACACACACCAGGTAAAATACATGTGAAGTACCTTGCAAAGCTTTAAAGCGTTAGCTGAAACAAGTGAAAATATGAAGTTATTTAATTTATATGAAAATATGGTGTTTAGAAACACAAGAACAGTAGGCAGAATTCTAATATAGACTCTGAATGTCCCCCAGTCTGCCTCCCTATATACTCCTTTTATATAATCCCTTCCCCTTGAGTGTTTGTGCAGGACTTGTAAACATGATGAGATTTCTCTTCTTGGTTAAGTTACTAGGTATGGCAGAAGACTTTGTATTTGTAATCAAGGTTCCTAATAAACAGTCTTGGACTTAAACAAATGTGAGATTAGGCTGAACTTCACTTAATCAGGGGAGCCTGTCAAGAGAGGATCCAAGTCTTTCCTGAAGAGAGGAATTCTGGGAAAATGAGATTCAAAATGAGAAATATTCTTCTGCTGCTAGAATGTGCCTTTAGAATTGCCTGGAGTAAGGCAGATCTGGCCAGAATTTACACACCTACTATACTGATATGATATTTGACAGATCAATCTGGAAAGCAATGCAAACTTAGAAGAGATGGCTCTCTTTAGTCAGGGCAATTCCTTAAGGGACTTATAGTAAAAAGCATTGTTTCCAGAGCACTTTTAGCAGCTAGGATATTAAGTCCTTCATGTAAGAGGTATCCGGGTGCACATTGTAATGTTCCCCACAACTATACTATTGAGACATAAGCTACTACTAGTTTTATGCCAGAAATTTTCTCCTCCCCTCAAACATAGTTGATGAAAACCCCCAAATCTTTAAAAGATATTAGGATAGGAACTGTATCCTACCATTTATCCTTATATGTCTATATTGATTTCTGAAATGTAGATCAGAACAACATTTTCTTAGAGTTATAGAGATAGTGTTTATCTCATGACAATGAAACTGCCATAAAATCAGTAATGCTTTTTAAATTGCCAATGTCTGGTATCTAGGATAAAACATGCGATCACAGGCCCTGGCTGGTGTGGCTCAGTTGGTTGGGTGTTGTCTCCCATCAGGGTACATGCCTGGGTTTTGGGTTTGATTCCTAGTAGGAAGCATGCAGGAGCTAGCGCATTGATGTTGTGGTCTCACACTGATGTTTCTCTCTAAAAAAACAAGAACATTCCCAACAGCAATGTATAAAGGTTCCTTTTTCTCTACATCCTTGCCAGCACTTGTTGTTTGTTGATGTGTTGATGATAGCCATTCTGACAGGTGTGAGATGTTACCGCATTGTTGTTTTGATTTGCATCTCTCAGATGATTAGTGACTTTGATAATGTTTTCATATCTCTCTTGGCCTTCTGTATGTCCAATTTGGAAACGTGTCTAAGTCCTTTGACCATTTTTTTTATCGGATTCTTTATATTCCTTTTGTTAAGATGTATGAATTCCCTATAAATTTGGAGTTTAGAAACTTATTGGAGATAACATTGACAAATATGTTCTCCCAGGCAGTGGGCTTTCTTGTTTTGTTGATGGTTTCTTTTGCTGTGCAGAAGCTTTTTATTTCGATGTAATCCCATTTGTTTACTTTTTCTTTAGTTTCCATTGTTCTAGGAGACATATTGGTAGATATATTGCTACAAGATATCTCTGATGTTTTGCTGCCTATGAATTTTTCTAATATTTTTATGGTTTCTCATCTTACGTTTAAGTTCTTTATCCATTGTGAGTTTATTTTTGTGCATGGTGTAAGTTGATGGTCTAGTTTCATTTTTTTACATGTATCTCCAATTTTCCCAACACCATTTATTGAAGAGACTGTCTTGACTCCATTGTATGCTTTTGCCTTCTTTGTCAAATATTAATTGAGCATAGTGGTTTGGGTCAATTTCTATGTTCTCTGTTGTGTTCCATTTTGTCTATATGTCTATTCCTGTGCCAGTACCAGGCAGATCTCACTGTGGAAAACAATATGGAATTTCCTCAAAAAATTAAAAAATGCAACTCCCATTTGACCCGGTAATCCCACTTCTAGGACTATATCCCAAGAAATCAGAAACACCAATCAGAAAGGATATATGCACCCCTATGTTCATAGCAGCACAACTTACAATAGCTAAGATTTGGAAACAGCTAAGTACCCATCAGCAGATGAATAGGTTAAAAAACTGTGGTACAGCCAAAACCGGTTTGGCTCAGTGGATAG
>PVJN01050466.1:0-14831 GCA_004026805.1 Lasiurus borealis
GAATGCATAAATAGGTGAAACCGATGAATGCTTAAATCGGTGGAATCCATGTCTCTCTCTCTCCCCCTTTCTCAAATCAATCAATCAATCGTCTCCTGAAGTTTTCTCCGTACGTGACAGCCACCTTCTTTGTATCCACCAAGATGTTCCCAGTCCTGGTCGGTAGCACGGATGAAGTCAGCGAAAGGAGCATTCTTTCCCCCTGGGACAGCTGTTCGCCAGAGGGTGAGAGGTCCCCAGGAGGACGGGTCCTTGCCTGGCTAAATGGTTCCCTGTAAGCAAAGTGGCTAGAGATCCTGACCCTTACATTTCTTCTTCTTTTTTTTAATGTGTTTTTATTGACTTCAGAGAGGGAGGGAGGGATAGAAACATGATAATGAGAATCATCCATCGGCTGCCTCCTGTGCGCCCCCTCCTGGGGGGATCAAGCCTGCAACCCCTGCAGGTGCCCTGACCGGAATGGAAAGGTGACCTCCTGGTTCCTAGGTCAACGCTCACCCCCCGAGCAATACCTGACCAGCCACATTTCCTAACGAAACTGAACCAACTGGTGTGGACAGATGAAGGGCAAGCTCCCAGTCTCCTAGGAAACCTTAGGTCAGTGGTTCTCAACCTTCATAAGGCCTCAGCCCTTTAAGACAGCTCCTCATGTTGTGGTGACCCCCAACCATAACATGATTTCCATGGCTACTTCATCACTGTCATTTTGCTATTGTTATGAACTGTCATGTAAATATCTGATAGGCAGGATGTATTTTCGTTGTTACAAATTGAACATAATTAAAGCATAGGGATTACTCACAAAAACAATATGTAATTGTATATTGTGAAATATTTCTTTCTCATTACAAATAAATGAAATGTTGTCTTGAATCATGGTGTCGCATGGGCAACAGTCTTCCTAGGACAACAGTAAACGACGTGGCTACACTTTGCTGCACCGAGGAGCGGTGTGTTGGTTCCTAAGACCATGGGAAATAGGTGTTTTCCGCTGGTCTTAGGCGACCCCTGTGAAAGGGTCGTTCCACCCCAAAGGGGTCGCAACCCACAGGTTGAGAACCGCTGCATTAGGTCTTAACAGTTTAGCAACTGCCAAGACTCTTCATTTAACTCCCAGACCTGCAAAATAGGTTCTATACTTTTATTACACTTTTATTATATTTTTCTGATGATGAAAAAAAAAACCTATCATGATCCCCAGGCTCCATGTGGACACGATCTCAGGGCCTTAGAGCCACAACCTCAATGGGAGCGGGCGGAGTGGTCCCGGGCCAGAACCGGTGCCAGGAGGGAGGGGTTGGGGGTGGAGACCGGGGCCCGCAAACACGGCCCCGGATGGGGGCGGCTGACCGCTGACCGCTGACCCTTCCATCCCCATCCACATCCCAGACGCGGCCACATCGGCCCCCGCGCCCCAGGCTGGGGGTGCCCTTCCCCAGCCCCCGCTGCGCCCGCCCGGGGGGCCCCCCGTGCGCCGGCCCGTCCCGTCCTCAGACTCTGTCCCGCCCCGGCCCGCCCGGCCAGGACGCACGGGGGCGGATCGGGTCCCTCCCTCCGGGCGAGGCCACCGTGCGGCCCGGCCACCGCGCCGCCGCGCGCACCGCACGTGCCCCGCGGCCCGCAGCCCGCAGCCCCCTGCGCCGCCCGAGCACCCGCCCGGCTCACCCCGCCATGGGCGCCGACCCGCTGCCGCCGCCGCCGGAAGTGCCGCCTCCACTTCCGCCGGAGGCCCCGCCCCCGGAAGCAGCGCGCGGGCCTGGAAAGCGCGGGGAAGCCGGGGCAGGTGAGCTGGGGGCGCAGGAACCGGGCGGTGCTCCGGGAGCGGCCGGACAGCCCGGGGGGGACGGGGGCGGCCTTGCCGTGGCGCCAGGGCCGAGGGGCAGGGCTGCGCTCCCTTCTTTATTGCATTTTTTATCTCGGAGAGGATGGGAGAGAGACATCCATAGGGGAGAGAACCGTGGGCCGGCTGCCTCCTGCAGGCTCCTCGCTGGGGACGGAGCCCGCAGCCCGGGCGTGTGCTCTGACGGGGAATGGAACCGCGACCTCCAGGCTCATAGGGCGATGCTCAACCGCTGAGCCACGCTGGTTAGATGTGCCCTCGTGCGTGCGGAGGAGCCGGGGCTGTGGGCGGGGCCTGGGCTCGGGGGCGGGGCCTGGGCTCAGGTGGGGACAGGGCTGTGGGCGGGGCCTGGGCTCGTGGGGACAGGGCTATGGGCGGAGCCTGGGCTCAGGTGGGGCCTGGGCTATGGGCGGGGCCTGGGCTATGGTGGGGACAGGGCTATGGGTGGATCCTGGGCTAAGGCGGGCCTGGGCTCAGGTGGGGACTGAGCTATGGGCGGGGCCTGGACTCTGGTGGGGACAGGGCTGTGGGCGGGGCCTGGATTGTGGGCGGGGCCCGGGCTGTGGGCGGGGCCTGGGCTCAGGTGGGGAAGGGAGGTGTGTCCCTCGCCGCTCCTGCTGCCTCAAGCTCTGAAGGCCCGGCCTCCTGCTAGCCCAGACCCGTTGCTCCCTGACAGGCCGCTCCTGCGCCCGTCCAGCCGCCCTTGCAGCGCTGGGAGGTCACCAGCAGGCTCCCAGCCCTGCCTTCCAGAGCACATTTCTGCCCCACCTGCCCCCGCAGCCCACCTGCTTCCATCCACACCCGTCCATTCAAGCCACGCCAACCCAGCCTTGCCTTCCTCCTAGAGCCCCCGGGACCATGGGCCGCTCCAGGCTCTACACGTTGGTGCTGGTGCTGCAGCCGCAGCGCGTGCTCCTGGGCATGAAGAAGCGGGGCTTCGGGGCCGGCCGCTGGAACGGCTTCGGGGGCAAAGTTCACGACGGAGAGACCATCGAGGACGGGGCCAGGAGGTGAGGAGGCGGGGGTCTGGCCACAGGCCCGGCTTCGGCAGGGGAGGTGGATTCCAGCCGCAGAGCCAGACCCCTGGTTTCGCCCCTGTGAGCCGTGTGACCTGGAGCCGGTGCTTAACCCTTGAGCCTCCGTGTCTTCACCTGGCTGTGCTGGTGCTGGACTGACTGTACCCCCTGAGCAGCAGCCCCGAGAACAGGCTGGAGGGGGGTGAAGGGACAGGCCCAGAGCTCCTCGCCCCAGAAGGTGAAGGGTGTCCTTGCTGGACCAGAATTAAAACAGCCAGGCCCGGCCTGCAGGGGGCCCCTGTGCTCTGCGCACAGGAGAGAGAGGGAGGGAGGGACAGAGGAGGATGAATCTTCTGGCAGAAAGGCTTCGGTTCAGGACCAAGGTTCCCTCGGCCTGCAGCCACCGAGAGCAGGAGCCATGGACGGGTGGGGGTTCCCAGCTCTCCCATCCTCCTCCCAGGAGACAGCCAAGCAGCTGACCCATGCGGGCTGGGCAGCCACCAGGTCCACAGCGAGTCCCACCTGAACCGGTGCCGGGGGACCAAGAGCGAGAGTATTTTTTTTAATTAAATTTTTTTAAGTATTTAAATTCCTTTTAAAAAATACATATTTTATTAACTTCAGAGAGGAAGGGGGAGGGGGAGAGAGAGAAACATCAGTGATGAGAATCACTTAACCAGCTGCCTCCTGCACGCCCCACACTGGGGATGGAGCTCACAACGCAGGCCTGAGCCCTGACCAGAATCAAACTTGGGACCCTTCCGTCTGCAGGCAGATGCTCTAGCCACGGAGCCACACCAGCTGGGGCCAGAGTATTTGGTCAGTGACGGGCCTGCAGACGGAAGGGTCCCAAGTTTGATTCTGGTCAGGGCTCAGGCCTGCGTTGTGAGCTCCATCCCCAGTGTGGGGCGTGCAGGAGGCAGCTGGTTAAGTGATTCTCATCACTGATGTTTCTCTCTCTCCTCCTCTCCCTCTCTGAAGTTAATAAAAATACGCATTTTTTAAAAGGAATTTAAGTATTTAAAAAAAAAATACTGCCGCCCTTGGTCCCCGGCACCGTGCTGGGGGCTCTGAGGACCAGCACCCCCCGGCTCCAGCTGTCGCTCTTGGTCCCGCCCGCCCACCCACAGGGAGCTGCAGGAGGAGTGCGGGGTCACGGTGGACGCGCTGCACAAGGCGGGCCACATCACCTTCGAGTTCGTGGGGGAGCCCGAGCTGATGGACGTGCACATCTTCTGCGCGGACAGCGTGCGGGGGACGCCCACCGAGAGTGAGGGTGAGTCCACGGTGCCCCCACCCCTCCCCACTCCACTCTGAGGCCCCAGCCCAGGATCCAGTCATTGGAGGTGCTCCTGACGGCGCTCTCCCCGCCCCCAGAAATGCGGCCCCAGTGGTTCCCCCTGGACCAGATCCCCTTCGCCCACATGTGGCCGGACGACAGCTACTGGTTCCCGCTGCTGCTCCAGAAGAAGAAGTTCCAGGGCCACTTCACGTTCCAGGGCCAGGACACCATCCTGGACTACCGGCTGCGCGAGGTGGATGCCATATAGCGGGGGGCCCATGGCCTCCCGCCAGTGACGGCCGCAGCCACGCAGGCCCGCGGTGGACCACACCCGGCTGTGTGTGAACCCGAGGGGATGGGAAGGAAAATAAATGCCTTTCAGTTCTCCCCCAGCCCATGCTCGGGACGCCAGCAGGCACGCCTGGCTGTGACCGCACCCGTGGGCAGACAGCAGGGAGACAAGGCTGGGACCGTGGGGACGGGGCGGGGGGGGGGGGTGCTGGGTGCTAATGGGCCTGGTGCCTCGGCCTCGTTGGGGTCGTGGAGGTGGCAGGCAGCAGATGCTCACCACCTGGAGATCCTGCCTTTATGCCGGGAACCCAGGCGCGGTCGGGGCCACGGCTAAACCCTGGTCTACCAGGCTGAGGGCTGATCGCCTCCCTGAGCCCAAGAGGAGCGGGCAGCACCCGCTCACACAAACAGCTCACAGCCTCACCCGGCTTTTATAAATACGTTTAATAACAGCTTTCACGTTCGTTTCTCGGCGAACACCTGGGAATGTGGACCGTTTGTAAACAACTCCAGTTGGCCGTGGCAGTCACTGACTCGGGGGGCCTTAAAGTGCTTCCCTCGCCGGGCTGACGCACAGGGGGGCCCGGCTGCAGACCCCCCGTTAGGGTCAGCGAGTCCCGCACGCCTCGAGCTCTGCGTCTGGGGCCCGATGGTGCCGAGCGTCTGGTCACTGCGGGTGAGCTGGCAGGGAGAGGGCGAGGCGCGGGCCGGGCTGAGCCAGGACAGCCGTGGGCAGCCCTCCACAGCCGCGGCGTCGGAGCCTCCCCTCCGGTCAGTCCCACTCGCCACCAGGAAGTGAGGCTGCATCAGACGAGAGACCCCGAGTCAGGCAGGCGCCCTGGCAGGCGGGCTCCCCACAATCCTGTGACGCAGCCAGAGCCGCCTCCAGCGCCTGCCCCCCGGGGTCCTGTCTGTTCCCGTTCACGGACAGACTCAGCATGAAGCACCACTCCCACCCAGAGCTGCCCGACACCACCCCTGGGCCCTGGGGGAGGGCCAGGGCAGAGCACCATCCCTGGGCCCAGGGGGAAAGGTGGGGGTGGGGGGAGACACCATTCCATGGGCCCTGGGGGAGGGCGGGGGCAGAGCACCATCCCTGGACTGGGGAGAGCCCTGGGGAAGGGCGAATCATCCCTGGGCCCTGGGGAGGGCAGGGTAACACCATTCCTGGGCCCAGACAGAGGGCGGGGGGGCGGGGAGGGTAAGGGCAGGAGAGATGGGAGGAGGGTCTGCCCCGGCTCCTCTCCCACGAGGGGAGGTGGGAGGCACGGCACCCAGATCCCAGCCCCGCCGGCTCTTCCACAGGCGGTGGCAGCTGGGGGACCCGGGGGACAGCCGCCCTCTGGACAGAAGGGACCAGGACCCACCGTTGGGAAAGACGTTTTCGTGGGGCCGCCGGGTCCTCAGGGCACTAGTGAGGAGACAGGCCGTCCCGCGGGGAGCGAGGCGGGGTCAGGGCGCTGGCGGGCCCCGCGAACAGGCAGTGCAGCTTGGGCTTCAGGTCGTTCCACACCTTGCTCATCTGCGGGGGGGACACAGGGTCAGCCGTGGCACCGGCACCGCCCAGCTCGCCACGTGTCGCCTGCCCCAGGCCTGCCCTCCCCCTCCCTGCGTGGCCGCCTAGCCCTCCACAGACAAAGCCCACATGAGGGGGGCCCGAAACCAGAGGTGCCGCTGGCCAGTCCCGGACCCTGCACACAGGGCTGAGGGCACCAGTCTGCCGGTCACGGGTTTAGGAAACACTGTGTCATCTCCGGCGCTAACAGCCGACACGGGCACAGCCTCCTCCGGGGACCACACAGCGATGAGACGGGGAGGAAGAGAGCCTGCGGCCTGTTCCGCCCCCCAGCCCTGCAGCGCCCAGGCAGAGGCAGGGACGCCGAGTCCAGCTGCGCCCGGCCCGGCCCCGAGTGCCCACCACAGCGGCTCATGCCCTCGTGCAGGGAGGAACCACACCACGAGGGGTACTGGACCCCCAAGGCCGTGAGCTCTCCATTGCCGGGCTGGGATTGGGGTCAGGGTTCAGCAATCCGAGCCTCAGACCCTGAACTCAGCCAAGGAGCTGGGGGCGGCCTGGCAGAGGCATCTGCTCAGGAGGAGACGGTGCCCCAGGCTACCCAGGGGCGGGGAAGGACCGGGACAGACAGGGCTGTGGACGGCACGGGCCAGCTCCTCAGCTTCTCCCGCCCTGGCTGGCGAGGACCCGGGCCGCCGAGAGGAGGGCGCCAAGGCAGACGGAACAAGGGCTGCGGCTCCCGGTCACTGGGACCAGCAGTGTGGCCGCAGCTTCCACGCCCCGGGCACTGCGTCTCCCACTGGCTCAGGGGCCCCCCTGGGGGATGGCCGAGCGCTGGGATGCCCCCCTCCTCACCCTCACGCTGCCTCAGTTCGGAGATCTGCACTATGGCTCCTGGAGTCCTCCAGGAGGTGGGGCTGTTCCCGTGCCTCGCCCTGCTCCCCCCCGCCCGTCCCCTGGAGTCAGCACGGCCTCACCAGCACCTGCTGCCCACGAGGCAGGAGATGGGCCCCGTCTAAGGCCCCGTCTCTCCCACTAACGCTGAGCCTAAGAAACCCAGGGGTCAGCAGGCCGAGCTGGCTGGCGGGAGCCCACCTCCTTGTGGCCCTGGATCTGGGAGCTGACGAAGGCGCCGAGGATGTGGGAGGTGAGGGGCAGGTAGGCGTGGACCAGCTGCGTCTCCTGGTGCAGGCAGAAGAGCGAGAAGTGGTTCCGCAGCTCCATCGTCTGGATGGCGTTCTCCTGCTGCAGACGGAGAACCTCCTGGCTCCGGCCCGGCGGGTGGTCCGCCAGCGGCTGCCTCCCCAGACCGGGCCCCCGGCTCCTCCCTGCACCTCCACCCGGCCCAGCCAGGCGTCAGAGGGCTGAGCCAGCACGGAGGTCCCCAGTATGGCTCCTGGTCCAGCAGAGGCAGGTCCAGGCTCTCCTCCTACCTCCCCCCATGCCTGTGCAAGCCCCTCCACGAGGCCCCCAGGACGAACCCCCCACAACAACCCGCGCCCGCGCACCTCCATGATGCGCGACTCCAGCTGCTCCACGGACTCGGGCTCGCGGCTGTGCACGGCGGCGCTCATCTGCCGCTTCATGAGGCTGTACTTGTGCAGGGCCCGCTGGTGCTTGTGCAGCACGCCCTTCTCGTGCCGCTCGCACAGGTCCTGCGGGAGCGAGAGCTGCAGCCGCGTGGGAGGGCACCCCGCAGGAGGGCACCCCGGGGAGGATGGAGGGTGTGCCGCTTCCCGGGAAGACTGCCCTGCCAACAGCGCCCACACTGCGCACCCACGCTCTGAAGGTGCTTGTGGCAGGAGGGCCGCGGGGACCACAAACCAACACCCGTGAAACACACCCGCGGACAGCGTGGGGCTGGGCGTCTGGGCGACTGGCCCACTGCCCGTCCCGCCGGCAGCAAGGAGGTGCACGGCCTCTCCCGGCCCACCCGCCTCCAGCACAAGTCTGGGGGAAACCAGCCTCGTGGTCACGGGCTAAGGCGCCCCGCCACCTGCCACCAGCCCTCTCAGTGGAGGGGCCCTTTCTGGAACATTCCCACAGCACTGGCAGCTCCAGAGCTCAGCTCGGAGGGCTTCCCAGCAAGACATTCGTCAGGAAGCCCCTCAGGCAGGACGACCCCTCGGGGCTGAGGCCGCACCCCGGACGCTCCACCCGACAGGCGAGCTCCTCTGTGTAGGCATCTCTCGCCTGCTCCCAGAGCCGGGCCACCCCCGCAAGGCACACGTGCACACATTCACACACACACACAATGTGAACATGCACACATACACATACAAAAACACTCACACAGACATATACACAGATACACACAAACACGCACTCACACACACATTCAGAGACATATACATGCATACAGAGAGACATAGGCAAACAGACACATGCACACACTCACATACACACATGAACACACACACACGGACGTTCACACACGACCACATGCAAACACACAGGCCGGCGCGGCCGAGCCTCACCTTGTAGGACTGGAGCAGGTCCAGGAAGAGGTTCAGCTTCTCCACCACGGCGTCCTCCTCCTGCTTGCCCTGGAAACAGGCTGCTTAGCGGGCGCCGGGCACAGGGCCCAGACCTGCCCCTGAGGACCGTCCCCAGGCCCGCAGGCCCTTCCCGAGGCCCAGCCGGCCCCCCCACGGCGGTCCCAGCGCCAGGCAGAAAGCCACGGAACCAGCAGTTCAAAGAGAACAGGGGACCTTAACTCCCACCCCTGCGCACGTGCGCGCCACCAAAGGCACACACCCTGCCACACAGGCACCCGTGGAGTGTCCCCTCCGGCTGGGCGGTCCCGAGGCCTCCCAGTGGTCTGGGGGAATAACCAGGACCCATTCTTGGGGTTGGGACCACCAGCACTGACATCTCCACGCCCTGAGAGCGTGAAAAGGCCGAGGCCGAGTCGGAGCGAGCCCTGATGGGCAATGGGGTGCCCCGGTCTGGTGTTAAAACTAATCTCACTTCCACGTGGAAACCACGAGGTCAGCGAGACTGTGGGAACGGATGCCCTCCCAACGGAAACCTTGGAGCAGCGTCCGTGCCCTCGGAGCAGAGCCGGGAGCCGGGGCCCACTCCTCGCTCCGCCTCAGGGCACCCTCTGCCCTCTCCAGGCGGGAACGGCCCCAAGGCTGCATCAGAAGATGCTCCAGAGAGGGGCTTCCACCTGTATCAGGGGCTCCAGGGTGGCCCCCCCAGCCCCGAGACTACTGGGGAAGAGGGGCCACGTGGGCCTCGGCCAGCGCTGGGGGGTGGGAGGGGGGAGGTGCAGGCGGTGCCCCTCACCTGCTGTGCAGCCTTGTCTGCGAGCACAGCGAATTCCACGCTCAGGCCCTTCAGCGCCTGCTTCAGGGACCCCCACGTGCTGCTGCTCAGGGCGGCCCAGGAGGGGAGCGGGGTCGTGTCGGACCCTAAAGCGCTGAAGGAAACCCAACAGAGACACTCAGGCTCCGAGCTGCCGCCGTCCCACAGACACCGCCTCCGCCCGCCCCTCACCCCTCACCGGGGTGCCCACGTCTCCCGCCCGGGACCTGGCTGCTCAGGGGCCACGGGACGCCTGGGGCTGCGGGAAAGGAGGGTCCCAGCCCAGAACTGCTCTCCCGCCACCTCTGTGGGCGCAGGGCAGGCCTGGGAGCCGGTTCCTCTGTGGAGGAGGGCGGAGTACGGGGATGGGGGGAAGGGGGGAAGGGGGAGGGAGGCAGCCACAGCCGCCATGTCCTTCCCAAAGCCAGACCAACCTGAGGTCCCATCCTGGCAGCAGGGAGCGGGCCTACGAGGAGCCGGCAGGCACCGTGGCTGGGAACCCACATCTCTGCCTGGATCCTCCTCCTCTCCTTTAGGTGTGAGCCCCAGGTGCCCCCCTCCCCTCCCCCTTCAGGAGGGACAGGTCAGAGAGGGCGATGACGGGATACATAAGCCTAAGGCCCCTCCCCGGCCCCACGGAGCCTGCGGGCCACCTGCCTCAGCTCCTTCCCGAAGATGAGGAGGTCGGCAGCGTTGTCGATGGCCCTGGCCGCCATGCGTTCGGCCCGGTCGCGGAGCTTGTAGAAGCTGTTGTAGATGCTGCGGATCAGCTCCCGGCTGACGGCGAACTGCGTCTGGATGTCGGCGGGGAGGAAGTCCTGGCGGGAGGGGAGGAGGGCTGGGACCGCAAATCACCGATCCTGGGCGCCTCTCAGCAAAGCAGGCCCAGGGCACACGGCTCCCAAATCCCGGTCACACGGGACCGGCCAGTGTGAGGGAAACAAACATCGCCACACATGTGGCACACACAGCACACTGCACACGCAACACACATGGCACATAGAACCTGACACACATAGCACACATGTCACAGCACACGTCACACACCATATACATTTCGCACACAGCACTCAGCACACACAGTACACACGGCATACATGTCACACAGCACAGGTGACGGCACTCAGCATGCGGCACACACAGCTGAAGGACCAGAGAGGCTACGACTCTCGAGTGCCTGGCACTGAGGACCAGAGGTGCTGCAGAAACACAGAGAACCAGCTCGACTCGCAGGGGGAGGAGAGGGGTCGCCCATCCACGGGAGGCAGGCCTCAGCAGCCAGGCCCCACCAGCCTGAACGCCGCCTAACACGGCTGCATCACGCTTAGAAAGCAGGGGGTTCAGGCCGAAGCCAAGGTCTAGGTGTGTTCACACGGAGAGGCAGGGGAAGCAGGAAAGAGCGACCGGTAACTGCCTCAGTCCGCACGTGCGGGGGAAAGACCGGCCGAACCGGTGAAAGTAAACCAAGGGCCAGGTGAACCAGTTAAACCAAACCAAGCCTGGGTGAACTAGTTAAAGTAAACCAAGGTGACCACAACTCTGGGAGCTGGGGAGGCTGGTCACCAAGCCCGTGTCCGTCGGATCAGGACCAGCTTTGGGGAAAGAGCGGGTGAACCAGTGAAAGTAAACCACAAACCACAAACCCTGGACCTGAGAGGCTGGTCACGGAGCACACGTCCGTTGGAGTCAGGACCAGCCTCGGGGAAAGACCGGGTGAACCAAGGCGACCACAAACCCCGGGAGCTGAGAGGCTGGTCACCGAGGCCGTGTCCATCAGATCAGGACGAGCCTCGGGACCCAGGGTGCCAGTATCCGGCCGCACAGCTCGGACGTCTGACCCCCGAGGTGGTCGCCCGGCCCGGCCCTCCCTGCACCGTGCAGGCGGCCCGGCCAGAAGTGGGCGCAGTGCGACGGCTGGGCGCGCCTGTGTCCCTGCCCGCTTCCCTGTGGGGGCGCCTGGTGGCGGGGAGGCCGAGCCGGCCGGGCGCGTACCTTGGCCCGCGTCGCCAGCTTACAGTTCAGGAACTCGTCCCCCACGCACTGCGCCGACTCCTTCAGCTTGCTCTGCACGTCCTGCGGAGGAGAGACCGCTGACCACGGCCACGACGGCCGCCGGACCTGATCCTCCCCGGGATGCTCAGCCCGCCCCTGGACGTGAGGACGTGAGAACACGCACTCCCCCACTGCCTCCTGCTCCGCGCTCCCCTCTGCTCTCAAGCTCAGGGCTGCTCCCCGCACCGTAGACCCGGCTCCAGCACAGCCTCTCCCCGCACTGGGAGGACCTCACTGTGGGGACGGCAATAGAGGGAAGCTGGCCCTGGCTTCTGACCGAAACCCGTCCACCACCGCCCAGCCGGGGTCCTATGGCCTGGCGCCACGCGTGGCCTTCCTTTAAAGTGCCCACATGCCCGGCCGGAGTGGCTCCATGGTGAGCATCATCGACCCATGAACCAGCAGGGCACATGCCTAGGTGGCAGGCTCCATCCCCAGGAGGGGGCGGCGTGCAGGAGGCAGCCGGTCCGTGATTCTCTCATCATGGATGTTTCCACCTCCCTCTCCCTCTCCCTCTCTCTCTAAAACCAACAAAAGTACTTTTAAACAGAAACACTTCCTCACCTCCGGCGTCTCCACCGCGTCCGTGAGCCTCCGCTCCCCGCCCGCACCCCCAACCCCACCAGGTGGAGATGGAGGAGCCCTCTGCGCCCCCCGGCCCCCGCCCTATCTCCAGGCCGCGAAACCCGGGCCAGGGGCCCAGCGGGTACTCACGGGGCCGCTGAAGGACAGGAACAGCCGCAGGACCTCGTCCTCGGAGAAGGGCGGGTGCCGGGCCACCAGGTTGATGAAGCGCTTCAGCGCCCGCCGCCGCGCTTCGATGAACTCCCTGTCGGCTGCAGGCAGAGCCGTCACACTGGGGTCTGGGGCCCCCTCTGCGGGGACCTGCGCTCCCGAGCACACGGCGGCGGCAGCCCGGGGCGGAGGCAGCCCGGGGCGGTGGGCACACCCACGGAGGCTGTGCTGCGGGAGGAGCAGCAGACCCCTCACCCACCCACCAACGGGGGAACCGGGGGCCTGTCCTCCCGGCCCGTAACTAGGCAGAGTCCGCCCTCCTCTCCTCGGGGAAAGCCGTGCCACATGTAGTGAGCCACCAGCTTTCCTGTGGCTCCCCGGGTGGAACCAATAACACAGTGGTTCTCAACCTTCCTCAGGCCACGACCCTTTAAGACAGCTCCTCATGTGGTGGTGACCCCCAACCATAACATTATTTCCGTGGCTACTTCATCGCTGTCATTGTGCTACTGTGATGAACTGTCATGTAAATATCTGATAGGCAGGATGTATTTTTGTTGTTACAAATTGAACATAATTAAAGCATAGGGATTAATCACAAAAACAATATGTAATTGTATATTGTGAAATATTTATTTCTAATGACAAATAAATGAAATGTTATCTTGAATCGTGGTGTAGCGTGGGCAACAGTCTTCCTAGGACAACAGTAAACGACATGGCTACACCGAGGAGCGGTGTGTTGGTTCCTAACACCATGGGAAATAGGTGTTTTCCGCTGGTCTTAGGCCACCCCTGTGAAAGGGTCGTTCGACCCCCAAAGGGGTCTCGACCCGCAGGTTGAGAACCACTGCATTAACAGGTCTCATTCACACTGACCTTTCCCTTCAGCAAGGAGAGCCACCCAAGCACCCTGAGGCACAAAAGCCTGAAACCCTGTTCAAAGGATCACCGCTGAGCGCCCCTCGGGGCCAGCAGGAACCCTGGGCGGAGAGGCCGGGTGGTCATAGACGCGGAACCGGAACTGGAACCAGAACCGCACACTGGGCTGTGCCCGCCGCTCCGGGCTGGAAACTCCCACCGGTGCTCGGACTCTGGCGCAGGGTCTCAGCCAGCATCCCCTCCTGGGACGCAGCCTGCCCGCCCAACCCCCACCCCCAGCAGGCCCAGCATACCTCCCAGCATCCTCTTGGGCGGCAGGGCAGGCACCATGCGGTAGGGGAACTTCTGCAGCAGCAGCGCGTGGAAGACCACGAAGTCGTTGTACCGTCTGTACACGCAGGCCCGGAAGCGCTGCAAGGCCAGGGGCGCCTCAGCCGTGGCACCGCAGGTCCCCCTCCTCCCGGCGGGACCCTCGGGGAGACACCCCCCTCCTCGGTGCCCGCCCACCACCCACCCACGGCCTCCCCCGAAGGCAGACCCCGCTGTCTGGTCTAGTAACGCAGCCCCTGCACCCTGCGGTCCGATGTCACAGAACAACATCACCTGGACCCGAGAGACAAGCCTCCTCAGAGGGGTCTTCATCCCGAAATGGGGCTGGGAGAACAGTGCGTTCTTTTCTTTTTTTAAATTATGTTTTATTGATTTTTTACAGAGAGGAAGGGGGGGAGATAGAGAGTGAGAAACATCGATGAGAGAGAGACATCAATCAGCTGCCTCCTGCACACTTCCCACGGGGGATTGTGGCCACAACCAAGGCACATGCCCTTGCCTGGAATCAAACCTGGGACCCTTGAGTGTGCAGGCCGACGCTCTATCCACTGAGCCACACCGGATAGGGCTTTTTTTTTTTTTATTCCTCACCGGAGGATACTTTTTCTGTTGATTTTCAGAGAGCAGAAGGGAAAGGGAGAGACGCAGAGAGACACCGATGTGAGAGACCCATCGATCGGTTGCCTCCTGTACGCCCCACCAACGGGGAAACTGGAACCCTCTATCCACTGAGCCACACCAGCTAGGGTGGGTGTTGAGCGTGAGACACAGCTGCGCACGCCCTTTTCTCGTGGGAACTCTGATTACCTAGGCCGGGCTCCCCGGTGACGAGGACACCGTCCCCCGTAGCCGGCAGCCATCCCGTGCTGGCGCAGCTGTGTCTCACGCTCAACACCCACCCTAGCCAGTGTGGCTCAGTGGATAGAGGGTCCCAGGTTCTATTCCCACCCAGGCTGGATCCCCAGCAGAGAGCATGCAGGAGGCAGCCAGTCAATGATTCTCTCTCATCAATGTTTCTCTCGCTCTCTCTCCTTTCCTCTCTGAAATCGATAAGAAAATAAAGTTACACATGCTACACTGATCCCTGAGAACATTACTCTGTGGAAAAACCGGCCGAAGGCGTGGCACGCCGCGTGATTCCGAGTCTGTGACGCTCCAGAAAAGGCCAAACTGTGAGGATGGGGACGAGCAGTGGTGGCCAGGGGTAACGGGGACGAGGAGAGGGGAGAAGAGGCGGAGCCCCAGGCACCAGGGCCGGGAAAGTGCCTGTGGACCCGACACTGTCATGGGACACGTCAGACGTACCTGCCCAAGCCCAGAGCCTGCCAACCCGAGAGCCCGGGCGGCAGCAGGTGGCCGAGAGGGGCACGGCAGCTCCAAGGGGAGTGAGGGCACCATGTGGGCAGGACGCCACCCAGGAGGCCACGCCCGGGGCAGCCACGGAGGGTGCGGGACCTTCTGCCTCACCTTCCGCCTCACCTTGCCGTGACCTGAAACCACCCCACCTGGAACGTCTGTAAAAGCACTGGGTGTGTAGCCGAGACTAGTGTGGCTCAGTGGATAGATCATCGGCCTGTG
>PVJN01050467.1:0-14836 GCA_004026805.1 Lasiurus borealis
CTCCTCTACCTCCCCTGCTCTACCCTACCCCCTGCTCTACCCTACCCTACCCCCCTGCTCTACCCCTCCTGCTCTACCCACCCTGATCTACCCACCCACAGTGTCTCAGATGGTGTCTGTGGCCGCGTGGAGAACTCTGCTCCTCCTCCCTCAAAGGGTGAAGTTGGGAAAGAACCACCTGGGCTCAGGTAGACACGTGTGCACACATACGGCAAGCACACACACACACACACACACACACACACACACACACGGCATCAAACAATCCACAAAGGCCCGGGACCTGCTGCTTCCCCCAGTCTGACCTAACCTCAGGCCTGGGCCCTGGAAAGCTGTCGAATCAAGAAAAGGCCGGATTCCCCGGGCGACGTGCACCATCAGCAAACGCTCCACGACAGGTCAGATCCGCCTGGAGGCACCGTGACGTCACCGGGCGGGCCCCTTGCCTGCCCTCCCTCGATCAGTCCTCGCAGCGGTCTTCCGGGGTCATTGGCATCATCTCAGCTTGCGGCTGAGGAACCGGAAGCTCAGAGCGGCCTCGCATTGCCGACCTCTCCCAGCTCCCGAGAAGGGAAACCGGACGCAGACCAGGCCGCTGGGCGCCCTCCACGCCTGCCGAGGCGGATTCCCTCGAGGTGACACCTCAGCCTCGATGGACGCTGCCGTCAAAACCGCCAGCCTCCAGCTTTGCCCCCGAGTCCTTCAACCCCAGGAGCCTCCGGGAAATGGAGAAACGAGGCGTCCTGGGGATTGAGGTGCAACGGAATCGGGGCTCCCTCTGTGTTTCTGTCAGCGGGATCCCCAGGCTGCGGGGTGCAGATGCACAGTCACGCTATTGAAAGCTTCCGAAGAAACTCTGTCCCGTGGGCCTCAGCTCCCCCAAGGGAGAGAGGGAGGAGACCTGGGGGGCTTCTGCACCCCTGTTCCCCCGCCTCCCTGGGTGCTGGGCCTTTCAGGGGCCGGGGAGTGGGGGAAGGGCAGCCACGAGGATGAGATGCCTATTGCACGCCTCTGGGCACCAGGCCCGGTACACAGCAGGTGCTCAATAACTAGCACCTTCGGCTCTGGCTGGGACCCGACGCCAGCTTTCTATTCTGTCTGGGCAACGGGGCTGGTGGGTCCCAGCTTCCTCGTCGACATGGCGGCTGCTGTTATGGGGACAAGGACCTGATGGCAACACCTGGCAGGCAGTCGCTCTTCACCCGCCATTCGCTCCCTCTGCCAACATCTGCGAACATCTGCCCGGCACCATGAGCGGCTCGGAGGGATCTCTGCGGGACCTGAGGATCAGAAGCAAAGATGTCAAATCTCGCCCCCGGCCAGATGCCTCCTCCCTCCGGAGAGAAGTGAGGGGGGATTAATTAAACGAGGAGGAATGGGGGGACATGAACCCCGAAGCAGCAATTGTGCACGGAGGGGCTCTCGGTAAGCGAGCACAGAGTGCAGGCCTGCTTCCCGGGATGGACCATAACAAGTGCTGAGACGGACCTCCTCCACGCCGGGCGCTGTAACACGTTAGCGAGTGTGGTCCTGGCGGACAACCCCGTGGGGCAGGCACTGAAGACCCGCGTGGTTGCCGAGGGGCTGGGAGCTGGGGACGCAGGGGGAGCCGATGGGACTGGCACTGGTTCACGCTGGGAGAGAAAGAAAGAGGTCAGGGTGACTCCCTGCCTGTGGCCTGCATGGCTCGGGGTAAGCAGCCTGCACCAGGCACCCCGAGTCCACTTCCTGCTTCCCAAGGGGTGCGTTCCCCTTAGGGGTCTAGCCCCTTGCCTCCTGCAGCCCCCCCTGAGGACACCTGGACGCTCCTGAGGAAACATTTCCCAGCCACCGATGGGATGAAAGTAGCCCTCCTCCTGAGACCCCACCCCCCACCGCCCCGGCCGTCAGCCTCCTGCCTTCGAGGAAGCCATGCCTGGCCAGTCCTGGGAGCCGAGGGCCCACCGTGGGCCCGGGGAGCTGGGCAGGGCCAGAGCCCAGACGTCCGTCCAGCCAGGCCTGGCCCTGACTCCCTGCCCAGATCAATCTGGCCGCTTCCCTGCCAGCGGGAGGGCATCTGGGGGGGGGGGGGCAGCTGGGCCTGTCCCAGGGGCACGGCTCCCGGGCTTGTCAGAGGGCGTTAGCCTCACCCGCCACCCTGGGTCCCCGCCAGCCAGCAGCTCGCCGGCCGTGCCGCTGGCCACCGCAGTCCGGAGAGAGGCCGGGCCAGACTGGTTCTCCTAGGCCAGAGGAGTTGGGGTGCGGAGCCTGCTGGGGCTTGAACAGCTGGGGGTCCGGGGAGAGAGGAAGGAGCATCAGGAATGGACTTGAACCCCGGCGAGCTGACCAGGCTGCAGGAGGGGTTTTGGGGAGCCCCAGGTGCTCGGAGAAACCCCAGCGGACAGCCCCTCCCGGACCAGGAAGCACGAGGAGGCACCACGGCAGGCTGTGCCTGTGGGAGTCGGGCAGACCTGGGTTCAAATCCAGTTCCACGCTGTGGGTCTCTGGGCGGGTTACTGAACCTCTCTGGACCCGCGCCGAGGTCCCCACGAAAGGTTGGTGGAAGGGTTCCCTGGCACGCAGCGGGCCCTGCGGCTGCCCGTTCGCCTCTGTCCCTTCCTGCTGTCCAGGAGCAGGTGCCAACTCGAGTCCCGTGTTCCTGAGGGTGGGTGACGTCCCCGCACGGAGCACAGCTGTGCAGGGCTGGCTCACGCACGAGACACAGGGCCCGCCCGCAGCCAGCCGCCTTCTCTCTGCACCCAGCAGTCCCCACAGGGGCTCCAGAGAGCGGGGACAGCTGGGCCCAGCGTGGCGGACCCCTCTCCCCTTTCTCTCCGTCACCTGGACCTCACAGTGAGAGCGAGGTGGCTGTTAGGCCCGGTGGAGGAGGAGCTGGGCTCAGGGACAAAGGAACTGGGCCCAGGTCGTGCAGCCGGCTGGACAGGGATCTGAACGGAGCGTTTTTATGCCCCGTGTGTCACAGGCATCCTGGGGGGACAGCGGGCAGGGACCCCCCAAGACCCCGGTGTTCCCTGACCTGCCACGGTCTCTGAGCAGCAGGTAGCAGAGCCGGGACTGGGTCCCCAATTCCTGGCCTGGTCCCCGCATCCGCCCCACGCGTGGTGGTCTCGGGGCTCAGCCACAGGGGGACTTGACGGTGCAGCCCCGGGCCCAGGAGAGAAAGAGCAGTGGCAGCAAAGACAGGGGATTTTGGGGGGCCAGCCCTTGCGGTGGGCACTCTGCCTCTGGTCCAGTTTGCCAGCCCCACAGCCACCCTCTCAGGAGTTCCACTCCTTCCTTTCACAGTGAGGAGACGGGGCCCAGGCAGAGGAGGTGACTTGGTCAGCGTGACACGCGGAGAAGGGCTGAGACAGGGACCCGGGCCTCTGTCTGCTCCGCCTGAGGGAGCAGGTCTTTCCTAAATAGCCCGTCCACGCCGGGCCCCTGGTGGCATCCGGGTCTGCCCTGTTCCCCTTCGGAGCCTGTGTCAGCTCACCGGGGTTCAAGTCCATCCCTGATGCTCCTTCCTCTTTCCCGGGACCCGCAGCTGTTCAAGCCCCAGCAGGCTCCGCACCCCAACTCCTCCGGCCTAGGAGGACCGGTCAGGCCCAGACTCTCTTCGGACCCAAAAGTCATCCCAGGTGGCCTTCAGGTCCCTGTATCACAGCGGTTCTCAACCTGTGGGTCGCAACCCCTTTGGGGGTCCATCGACCCCATCATAGGGGTCGCCTAAGACCATCAGAAAACACAGATATTTACATTACGATTCACAACAGTAGCAAAATTACTGTTAGGAAGTAGCAAAGAAAATAATTTTATGGTTGGGGGTCACCACCACATGAGGAGCTGTCTTAAAGGGCCCCGGCATTAGGAAGGTTGAGAACCGCTGCTGTATCACAACCCGTGGTTCGTTCCTTCGCTCCCCTGTTCCCGCTCTGCCTCTCGGTGAGCACGCAAGCTCCGGGGAGACTGAGACCACATCCCCCCTGCTTAAGAGTTCGGCCTCTTGCTCAGAGTCCCTGGAAGGGGGCCGGCGCACAGTAGGTGTTCTGGGCGCACAGACTGACGGAGGGGATGATGCATGAAGGCTGGGCTTGGGCCACAGAGCAGAGCCCGGGTCTGTGACCCTGCTGAGCAAGGGGGCGTATGCATGGGAGACCCCGCTGGCCCGGGGCGGGAGGGAAGGCGGGGATTCTGGAGGCAGCCGGACCCGGGTTTGAACCTCAGCGTAGCCTCGCCGTGCGACCTGGGTGGGGCCAGCTGTCGTCCCGGGTCTCCTCCCGGGCTCCAGGGGGACGGGAAGACTCCCTCCGAGGACGGACGGCGGTGAGGATTAAACGAGATAACACAGGCCCGGAGCCCAGATGGATCCTGGCCCATGCAGGCTGCCATCCAGAGCTGCGTGCGAACTGCAGCCTCGCCCCTCCCGGCGAACGGCAGGCCTGGGGACGCCAGGCCGGGCGGGGGGCCAGCGCCCCAATTGTGTCCAGAGGAGGAGGAGGAGGAGGAGGAGGCGGCTGCTGACCGGCCTCGGCCGCAGCCCATCGCAAAGCATGGAGCCGCAGGCTGCCTCCTCAGCAAGCGAGCAGCTATACTTAGTGCCGTTGGCATGTATTTTAAGCCGGCTTGTTCCAGGCAAAGGAGCCGATTCATGAATTTAATAACATTCATAGATTTCCAGAGTGTCAGCACGGGCAGAGACGTCACACACCAGCCAGCCCGGCCCCTCCCTCGGCAGAGAAGGAGGAGGCCCCGGGCAGCGGGCGCTCTGTGGCCAAGGTCATTGCAGCTGGGATGGGGCCGGACCGGGTCGGGCCAGGCCGGGCGGCAGCCCCTCAGCTGCCAAGTCCAAGTGCAAAGCTCTTCTCAGGGCCGTCTGCACCCCCTCCCCATCCCCTCGCGGCATGCATCCAAGCAGGGATGAAGGTGCAGCCTTCAGGACCCTCCCTCCCCTCTAGCGGGGCCGGGGGGAGGGGCAGTCTGGCCTCCCAGCAGCAGCCTTGAAAGCAGGGGTGAGGTTTTTAGCTGTGGACTGGGGCAACCCGGGGGTCTGCTGGGTGCAGAGGGCCAGGCAGCCCCGTGGGTGCCCGGTCTCTGGATCCTGCCCTGCCCTGCCCGGGCGGGCGCCGAGGGACCCACAGAACGAAACCTCAAAGCGTACCCCTCCCCTTCACAGCCCACGAGGACGAGGCATCCGTTCACCCCGGGGATCCACCTCGGCGGCGTATTTTTAACTCCCGCCAACGACAGCTCTTGCATCTGGCCGGCCGGCGAGCCCACTGCTTTCTGGTAACCACGCACGACTTTGCTTTATGGGAATGTCTTCCCTTCCCGCCCCTGCCCCCCGCCAGGCCCCGGATTCCAATGGGGCTGTCGATCAAAGAGCGCTCAGGCTTTGCCCACGGGGCTGGGCACGTGACCCAATCTAGTCGGCTGTCCCAGGTGGCATAGGACCCAAGCAGTCCTTTTGAGGAAATGCTATGCGTACAGCAAACCGCGCCGCTGTGGAGGGGTGCAGCCGGCTCTGCCTGAGGAGGGGCGAGCCTGGCTGAGGAAGACACGTGGGGAAGAGAGGCCCGAGGCAGACGCCACGGTTACACACGCCCGGATCAAGCCGTGCCTGAAGCCCGGCTTAAACACCCCCACCTCCCTAGCCCCCCCTCCCCGGGCACTATGTCGATTGGCTCAAGCGAATGTGATGGGATTTCTTCACCTGCCTCTGAAACTCTCCTGGCCCAGTCACTAGTCTGCATGGTCCTCTGAGGTCGTAAGCCCCCTGTGGTGACCCCCCCCCCCTTGTCAACTTGTTCTTTGCGGGGAGGGAGGGCCCTAAAATGGCCTTCTGACGTGCTATGAGGGTCTCCCCCATCTAGTGAAATTCTGTGCAGCCCACCCTGAGCCAGGGGCTCTCAGAGTAAGTCACGTGCTTCCCCCAGCACTTTTCTGAAAGGTTTTATGGTGAGGAGGAGGAGGAGGAGGAGATGGAGGAAGAGTAAGAGGAGGAGGAGGAGGAGCTCTATCTCAGAGATCAGGAAACTGGGGCTCACCGTGGTCAGGTCACATAAGAACTGAATGTCGAAGGCGGTTGGTCTCAGATCTGTGACCCTCAAAGGCACTACCCCAAGTCTCACTAATAAAAGGACCACCTCATGGTGGTGGTAGGGGGGTGGGGTGGGAAGGTGATTCCTGCTCTCATTACCCAGCATGCACCGGGAGCCAGACACGATGCTGAGCACTGCCTATGGGTCAGTCAGTCCTCCCGACAGCCGGGAGGACTTTATAGCAGAGGAGGCTGGGACTCAGAGCGCTTATGCTCCGTGCCCTGTTAGTGGAGGGGAGCTGGGGTGAGCCCACCGCCCAGCACCCCCTTCTCTCCCCCGGATCCGGATTATGAATGTCCAGTCTGAGTGCATATTCCCGCGATGCTTCCTGGATTTCCTGATGTGAATCTCCTGCCCCCTCAGCTTTCCTTTCCCTGGTCTAAGGAGAGATCCACACTGTCCCAGGGATGGCACCCATTCGCCCTGGGAGTCCACTGCCCCCACGCACCCCCCCCCAGGCCAGGCCTGGGCTGGCCAAGCACACCCAGACACTGCTCATCTGGACCCTCGCCCCCAGGCTCAGGTGCCCGAGGCACCCAGAACCAGGGGCTGGGAAGGGGGGAGAGGATGGGACCCGTGCCTGGTGCCCCCCAGAGGTGGCCCCGGGTGCCCTCCAGGTCCCTGTCTCTCTGGCCCTCACCTCTTGGGAGCCCTGCTGGCGGGGGTGGGGGTGGGGGGTGGGGACGGGGCAGAGCAGTGCCTCCGCTGCGTTTATTTACCCAGCGAGGTCAGCTCCCGCCTGGAACACTGGCCGGCTGCCCGCCTTCCAGGAATAGCTCGGTGACCTAGGCCAAAGAGTCACCATATTTGGCAGAGGGAAGAAAACCTTTACCGGGAACGGCAGAAAGGTCCAGAAGCACCGGCCTCGGCCCAGGCCACCTCCCCTGGACTCCAGGCCCCACTCTCCCGGCGGGGACACCTCCTCCTGCCTGCCCTCCCCCGCTTTCCCGTCCATAGGACCCCTAGATGGCCTGGTGCTGCCTCCCGGTCCCTCCTGGGAGGCCAAGGGGAGGTGGAGGTGCCCATCTGGCGGCAGGAGCTCGTGCTTGGTCACCGCGAGGCCAGACGGCTTCCCGGGCTGGGGCTGACCTAAAACCCGCCGTGTCGGCCTCGGAAGGAAGCATCTAGGACACGGGGCACAGATGGCTCCGTCAGGGCCAATGACACGCTCCTTCGGGAGCCAGCGGGTCATCCTGTCCAGCCCCCCGCCTCCACGTCCCCCTATGGGCCGAGAGCTATAAACGTTGTTTCAGAAAACCTCTTAGGAAGAACGCCCAGAGCAGGGGTCGGCAAACCCATTTGTCCGCGGAGCCAAATACCAGTGGAGCCACGACTGAAATTCCTTTCGAGAGCCGAATTTTTTTTTTTAATATATTTTATTGATTTTTCACAGAGAGGAAGGGAGAGGGACAGAAAGTCAGAAACATTGATGAAAGAGACATTGATCAGCCGCCTCCTGCACGCCCCCTACTGGAGATGTGCCTGCAAGCAAGGTACATGCCCCCGACCAGAATCGAACCCGGGACCTTTCAGTCCGCAGGCCGATGCTCTATCCACTGAGCCAAACCGGTCTCGGCCGAATTTTTTTAAAATATATTTTATTGATTTTTTTTTTACAGAGAGGAAGGGAGAGGGATAGAGAGAAGCATCTATGAGAGAGAGAGAAACATCGATCGGCCGCCTCCTGCACGCCTCCTACTGGGGATGTGACCGCAACCCAGGTACATGCTCTTGACCCGAATCGAACCTGGGACCTTTCAGTCCGCAGGCCGACACTCTATCCACTGAGCCAAACCGGTTTTTCAGCTCTTCAGTTCTTTTTAAATATTCTCCCTCTAAAAGCCCAGGCCTCCCCCCCCCACCCCCAATTCCCCACCCACAACAGCTTTCCAGACGAACACTTCCTGGAACCTTATTCTCATGCCCATTCCAAGCCCTCTCTTCCTTGAGGCTTTCTGGAAACAATGTCCCCAATCCCAGATATGATGCCCAACGGTGAGGGGAAACCTGGTTCCTTCTGTCTGTCTGTCTGTCCATCCGCAGACTCTTAGAAAAAGCCCCATGCTCCTGGGCAGGGCCTTTCACTTTGGGCCCAGGCAAACCCTCCCCCTACTCCCACCCTCACCCCTGGAACCCTCATGAGCCCTTACACCATAAGCACCAGGTGATGCAAAATGTACTGGCATCATAGCCCTAGAGTTAGAAAACCAAACGGTAGAACTGCTAGAAGAAAAGTCTTCATAATCCTGCGTTAGGCAAACTGTTCTTCGAAGTGGCACCTAAAGCACCATCTACTTTTATTTTTTTAAAAAATGATCCATGGAACTTTATTTAAAACCTTTTGCTCCGTGAAAGAAGCTAGTAGGGATCGTGGAAAGACAAAGCCCAGGCTGGCAGAAAACGTTTGCAAATTATGCATCGGACGCAGCAGGACCTGCCTCCAGGACGATGTGTAAGGAACTCTCACCACTCAGCCTCCTCTCAAAACCCGCAGGAGGTTGAGATACTTTCCTCCAAAAGACAGATGGCTGGGACACAAGCCCTCTCGGAGGCGCTCCCCGTGAAAAATACAAAATAACACGGCATTTTACCGTCGGCGGAGACACCACTGCACACCTCTCAGAACGACGGGAATGAAGAGCCTTGACAAACAGCAAGGACCAACGAGAACGGGGAGGGGCTGGGCTCACAGACGTGACCGGCTGCACATCGCCACAGCCGCGTTATACAACTGCTGAGTAGTTCCTTGCAAAGCCAGAGCCAGACTCGGTGTGCAACCCGGCCCTCCACGCCGGGCTGTGTACCCGCGAGGAACGAAAACGCCCCTTCACACCGAAGCCGCCGTGCGAGTGTTTGCGGTGGCTCCATCCACCGCCACTGAAAGCCGGGAACCGCTCCAAGGTTCGGCAACCGGGTGTTGGGTAAGCAAACCGGCACCTCCTCCCAACACCGGCGCTCGTTCAGGAGGGAGGCAGAATGAGCCTCCCTTGCACCCCGAGGCTCGAGGG
Source organism: Lasiurus borealis (assembly GCA_004026805.1). NCBI lineage: Eukaryota > Metazoa > Chordata > Mammalia > Chiroptera > Vespertilionidae > Lasiurus > Lasiurus borealis. The sequence goes on from PVJN01050467.1 coordinate 9,089, forward strand.
AGTCCCGGGTGCGTGTGGCTCGGTGACGGGAGCCAGACCCCACAGGCGGTGTGGTACATGCTTTTATTCCTGTGGCTTTTCTGGGAAAGGCGTCGGATTAGATTTAGTGTGTGTGTGTGTGTGTGTGTGTGTGTGTGTGTCCTTTACACGCAGTGACATTCCCTCTCCATGGTATACGCTTCTATGGATGTCGGCAACTATGCAGAGAGAGAAATCCCTAATCCATAATTAGGGTACAGAATAGTTCATCACCCCCAAAATGGCCTGCGTTGGCCTTTTGTAGTCAGCTCCTCTCCCATCCCCCACAGCTCGAACCCCTGGAAACCACTAATCTGTTCTCAACCCGAAACACCTGGCCTGACCTTGCTCGTGGGGAAGGGAAAGTGGTGGGGGAGGGAAGAGGGGGAAGACAGGAAAGTGGTCTGTGTTTTCTGTTTCAGCTCACCACGGACCGGCTTTGGTTCTCTGGAGTGGGGTCCACGCAGAAATGTCGGGGTGTGGGGAGTGACTGGGGCGTCTATGAGCCTTTAGAGTCGCACATGGCGCTCCCTGGGATCTCCAAGACAACACGGTGCAACTCGCCTGCTTCCCTCGTGATTGGTCAGAAACTCACGGTGCTCTAGTGTCCGGAGGGCGGTCAACAGGGCCTCTCTCGGGGTCCTGTGCTCAGATGTCTCCAAGGAGGTGGGGGTGGGGGCCCCCGGCCCCAGGGGCGGGCCCTATCCTGACCAGTGTCCCCGTTGACCGTTCAGATGAGGAAAGGGATAGAAGTTGGTCCCACCGGAGACGCCAGACCAGCTGTCCTCAACCTGTGGGTCGCAACCCCTTTGGGGGTCGAACGACCCTTTCACAGGGGTCGCCTAAGACCATCGGAAAATGCAGATATTTACATCACAATGCATAACAGGAGCAACATTTCATGGTTGGGGGTCACCACCACAGGAGGAACTGTATGCAAGGGTCGAGGCCTTAGGAAGGTTGAGAACGCTGCACCAGATGCAGGGGAGATGGGGGCGTCCATCTTGGAAGATCCCAGGGATGGGAGCACCGGGCCGAGAAGTGACCGAGGAGGGAAATAAAGACCGAGCAGGCCGCCTTCGCCGGGCAGGCGAAGACGCCGGGGCATGGAGTGACGGGTCTCCACGCTCAGAGACCTGGGGTATGGCTCCCCCAGCATTCACCGCCGTTCCCAAACCTCCCACCTGCACTGGGGCTCTGTGTAGAGCACCCCACCTTCTTTTGTTTGGTTAATCCTCATCCAGGGATGTTTTTCCCATTGGCTTTTTTTTTTTAATATATTTTATTGATTTTTCTACAGAGAGGAAGGGAGAGAGATAGAAACATCGATGAGAGAGAAACATCCATCAGCCGCCTCCTGCACGCCCCCTACTGAGGATGTGCCCGCCACCAAGGTAACGTGCCCTTGAATGGAATCGAACCTGGGACCTTTCAGTACAAATTAACCTTTTCTTTTTCTCTTCGAGGCTGTTTCCTCGGTGTGTGCTCCCAGAAGGGGGATTGCCGGGTGGAAGGGTAGAGATGGTGTTACAGCTCTTACACATCACCGCCGCATTGCTCTCTGGGAACACGGGGCTGGTTTGTGGATCTGTCAGCAGGAAGCCTGTCACCGCGTCTCACGTCCTGGAACACAGTGGTACCTCGAGATACGAGTTTAATTCGTTCCGTAACCTTGAGGCGTGGGAAACTATGAGACGCTCGAGTCGCGGTAAACTGGTGGGCCGTGTGCAGCCGGCCAATCCACTCTTGATGACTCCTATCTCAAATGTTGCTCGTATTTCAAAGCAAAAATCGCTCGCTCGACGGCTCGCATCTCAAAATTCTCCTATGTTAGGGCACTCGTATCTCGAGGTACCGCTGTACTTGTTTTTTACGGATTTCACAGGCCTCTTACCGGTTTCCTAACATTGGAAAGAGCAGCGATGTCCAACAAGAAGGAAGTGACGCTCACTCGCGGTTAGAGCTCGGCCTGCAGGCAGCCTGGCTCTGGCTCCAGGGTCCACACCTTCGCCCAGCAGCGGTGTGACCCCTCTCCCCCCATGACTCCAGGGGCGCCAGGGCTACGCGTAGACCTGGGGTGTCGTCTCCTGGACCCCCGCATTTCTGAGCTCAGGAAACGGCGAGCTTAGCAGAGAAGATAAGGCACCCGGAGCTGCCATGTGGGAGACCCAGGCCTCTGACCCCCGAGGCAGAGCCCTCCCTGTGGGCCTGTGTACCCCCACATCAGTGACTGAGCTGAGAGGGCTCCTGCCTGCCCGGCAGGAAGAGAGAGAGCAGTCTGAACGCGACTGGAAAATCAGCGCAGACGAGCCCGTTCTGGAAGAATCAGGCTGAGACCCGTGTTTTCTGGAGAAACACCAAAGCCTCCATTTGCTCCGGCCACGAAAGCACCTTTTTTTAAAGGTTATTTCTGTCCGGGGGAGGCCAGGGCTGGGTGAGAGAGTTGCATTTCCCTTAAAGGACAGAAGGACGGAGGACGGAGACCGCTCCAGGGCCCAGGCTGGGAGGGGAGGGAGGGAAAGAAAGGGGAGGAGAGGGGTGCAGGGAGGTGCGGAGAGGCTCTTTCTGCCAGGATGGGGGGCCAGGCTGGGCTCTCTTTTCCCCGGCCCAGCGCCCAGGGCCCCCGCTCTGCATCAGGACACCTCCCCGCTCTCCCTCCACCCCACCCCCTCTGCTGACAGGCTCCTTCTCGAGCCTCGAGCCGCGCAGGTATGAATAAATGATGCCCGCATTGATCAGAGAATCGGTTGTGCCTCCAGCAACAAGCCCCGACCTCCCTCCCGGTTCTGAGGTCCGGCTGGCGGCCGGCATCACTCAGGTTTCCTGCCGCTGAAGGAGCCCTCCCCTGGGGCTCCAGAGGCTAAATCTGGAGGCAGGACAGGGCGGCTCCGGCCCGGGCCCCGCCCCTGACCCTGTCCTTGGTGCTCTGTTCCCGGAGCCTCATCGGGCGGGTCCCAAGGGAGGGTCATTCCTGGCGGCCTCCCTCCCCGGTGAGCTGAGCGGGAGGGAGGGGGAGAGGGCGAGCAGGTCCGCAGACCAGCCCCCACGTGGTTCTGCGACCCGGGACGTCCCAGACGTTGCTGTGAGCATTACATTCCTCCCCGAGACGAGGACAGTCCCACCTGCTGCTCTTTGCCCGGGTTGTTTGGGGAACAGAAGTGACCTTGACAGGGGAAGACGGTTTTAAACAGGGAAACGCCCTCCCCTCTGACGGGGGGGAGGGGGGGTCAGGAACCACGTGCTGGAGGGGGTCAGTGAACCGGGGGAGCGGTGATCGGGCTGTAAGTGAAAGACGCAGGCGCCGCGTCTGAAAAAAAAAAAAAAAAACTCTAAAGAGGAGCACCCAGCAGGGAAGATGGAAAATGCTGGAAAAGGTGGAAGGTGTGTCCGGTCACCAGGTGCCTGGCCGGTGGGAGGAACTTGGGGCACATGTCCACAGGGAGGGGGCGGACATGGGTTTCATCAGGTTTCAGAAAAGCTGCTGGCAGGTCTTTTTTTGGAAAATATCCTCACCCCAGGATATTTTTTCCCGTTGCTTTGTAGAGAGAGCGGAGGGAGGGAGGGAGAGAGGGAAGAAGGGAAAGAGAGGAGAGAGAGGGAGGGAGGGAGGAAAGGAGAGAGGGAAAGAGAGAGGAAAGAAAGGAGGGAGGGAAGAAGGGAAAGAGAGAGAGGGAGGGAGGGAGGGAGGGAGAAAGAAACATGGATGTGAGAGAGAAGCATCGCCCCAACCAGAACTGGGGATGGCACCTGCAGGTAGAGACGCCCGACCATGAGGAACTTGGGGTGCAGATGGCGTGGACTCCCCAGGGAGGCCTGTGCCAAAGGAGACTCACATGACGACGAGTTGGACCGCAGGTCATGGGTCTAGCCTCTTGCCAGCCTGCGCTGCGTGGCGCTCAGAGACGGCACACGCAGTGCCGGGGCCGGAAACACGGTGAGCCAGCCGCGGGGCTGGCGAAGGCTCCCAGGCGTGGTGAGCGGGATGGGGTCCAGGCGATGGGACCAGGCCCGGCCTCTCCTCTGCCGCCCGCAGAACCTCCCGCAGCGGGAGGGCGTCCCGGGCGCGGAGAGAGGCCGGGTCAGGCACACAGATGGTCATGAAACCCGGTGTGAGAATGTCACTCAAATGTGCTCCCTCCCCATGAGCTGTGACTGGGAGAGGCCATCCAGAGACCCCCTTCCTCCATCACCTTTGGCACGGCCATTCCTCGCTGTCTCTCCAGCGCAAGTCAGGGGCAGAGGCCACTCTGCAAGGCCCCCAGAACCCCAAAGTCCATGGTTCCGCCTCCCCTCTGGGCCCACGTCCGGACACCCCCCTACACCTACCCCTCTGTCCTTTGTACTTTCAACTCACGAGCTGATGCGAACGGCCACACCTTGCCGCCTCCTCCGTGGGTGTATCAAGCAGTCTGACCTCACTCCTCTGCCTTCGTGCCTGCCTCGGGGACCCCTCCCAGAATCCACACCACCAGCAGCCTCCCTTCATCCAGGCTGCCCCCTCCCCACCCCCTCTGGCTGGGCTGTCACATAACTCTCTCTCCACACACACACTACCCCAGCCTGAGTGGGCCACCCATACCCTTGAGTCAACGCATCCTGGGTTCCTTACCCCCAAACCCATGCCTGGTTTCCCTGGCTCAGAGGAGACACGCCTCCCCCTCCTGAGATGGGTAAGCCGCCACCCACATGGGGTACACTCTCTGTGGGTGGGGAGTGGGAGGCTGCACTCACAGGCCAATCAGGAGTGGGGCCTGGGCACTCTGGTGACTTACAGAGGCCACTGTGTCTTCCTCCAGGAACATCCCACACGCACACACACGCACATAAGCACACGCACATGCACGCGTGCACGCCTGCCGCCTGGACTCAGCTGTTGAGACAGAGGTGTTGTGCTTTAACACAACGGCAGCCAGAGCTTCCGTGGGGACCCCCTCCCCCAAAAGCAGACACCAGACCTTGGCTGCCGGCCCAGGAAGCTCCCATCCGCCCCTCCCCCCCCCCCTCCCGCCCCTGGGACCTCCAGGAAGCAAACCCCAATGAACCAACAGGAGCCGCAGGCCACCCACATCCCCTCCCAGGCCCGGGAGAATCCCATCGCAGCAGACAGGGCTCTTTAACAAACAATTAGCTTGAATTTTTCATCAGCTGCAGCTTCCTCTGCCCCCACCCCCAGCCAAGTGCAGGGGGGAGGCCGGGCCTCCGCAGAGGAGAGCCCGGCGGATGTGCAGGGTGCAGGGCTCCGCCTCTGACCTCTTCCTGAAGCTGATTGTAAATCTGACCCCTTTCCGCCGGTCCACGTGCAGCCGCCCCCAGAAGGCATCTCAGCACACGAGCTCCCTCGGCCCTGCGGTGAGGAAGGCGATGACAGTGAAATTGACGGCGACAGTTCCTCGACCCTCGCTGCAGCCTCCTGCCAGCCCGCCGGGTCACTGTGGTCCTCGTTATCAGCTCTGGGTGACCACAGAGACACGAAGCTTCAAGGATGGGTGACCTCATGCAAGGACTCAAATGGGGGCGAAGAGGGTGACACAGGGAACTGTCTTCTGACAGCAATTCCAGGCCAGAACTCCAGAGCGAGGGGGTGGACTGGGCCTCTTCCTCTCTGAGGGTCCAGGTCTGGGAAACATTGTCTAGCTGAGTGGGTGGATGGGTGAAAGGATGGATGGACAAGTGGATGGATGGATGGATGGATGGATGGATGGAAGGATGGATGGATGGGTGGGTGGGTGG
>PVJN01050468.1:0-14831 GCA_004026805.1 Lasiurus borealis
ATGGAGCCCGGGGCCCAGCTGGGTGGGGGGGAGCTGACCTCCTGCTCTGCCCGCAGGGCGCTGGGCACCAACCCGCTGCACTGCGACTGCAGCCTGCGCTGGCTGTCCGAATGGGTGAAGGCGGGCTACAAGGAGCCGGGCATCGCCCGCTGCAGCAGCCCCGAGCCCATGGCCGACAGACTCCTGCTCACCACCCCCACCCACCGCTTCCAGTGCAAAGGTAGGTGCTGCCGCCTCCCCTCCGGCCGGCCCCCCCGCTCTCGGGCTCGACTCTGCCCCTGGCAGCCTGTCTGAGCTGGCCCTGTGCAGACAGGGCGCCTGGAGCCACTGCCCTGTCTGCCACGGTCACAGACTCAGAGGCTGAGAGGGACGCGGATCCGTTGTCATTCTCTGCCCAAGGCCCCCCTGACTTCCCGCCCTGCCTGCCCTCTCTCCAGCCTCCGCAGAGCCGAGGAATCCTCCAGCCTGCACCTGCTCCCACATTCCTAACGCAACACGTTTTCCCAGCAATTGATGATTTAGACCCGCTGCATCATCCTGATACAAACTGCTACGGGGTCTTCTTATGGGGAGGGCATTATGTTAGGCACTTTCTCTTTTTCTTTTCTTTCCATCACATTTCTCCCCACGATTAAGCATTTTTTCATGTGTTGTTTCCTTTCATTTTCACTTTTTGTATATTAATGTACTTACTTCCTCAGAGCCTTGTGGGGTACACATAGAATCACCCTCATTTAAAAAGTGAAACCACCGAGTCTGGCCGAGGCGAACAGATTTCTCATGCCACCCCGGGAGGGTGCTCGGCCTAGCTGATTCCGGAATGCATGCTCTGGGCCCCAGGCTGTACTGTCCAGGCTTCTCCTCAGTTCCAGTCTACTCCCCCTCCTCTCCCCCCCACGGCTTCTCTCAGGCCCGGGAGTGCTCCCCCCACGGCTTCTCTCAGGCCCAGGAGTGATCCCCACCCAGGCCTCACTTGGCCCCAGGGGTCACACCCACCTCGCCTCCCCACCAGCTCCTTTAGGGCCTGTAGATATTTCCAGTTTCCTCCTCACTGTTGCTGCCTTAAGTTCTTGCTCTTTGAAACGTGTGTCCTAAGGAAGATTCTGAGGCGGAACTTACTGAGCTGATGTTTAAACCTCCACACTCGCCGCCAAACTCGTTTCCAAAAAGGGCTGTAAGCAGCTCCCTCCCCAGAAGCACCATGCTAGTGCACCTTTCACCTCTCTGGCTTTATCTGATCTCTCTTTGTCATCACTGCTAATTCAATAGCTAAATCATATCTCTATTTCTTCTGTCTCTGATGGCTGGAGAAACCGATTTTTTTTTCAAAAGTTTACTTCCCATGTGTGTGACACTTGTCCATTCTCGACCTTTGCTCACCTCATACCATTTTTTCTTGCCTCTTTGGTTGGTTTTTACCACGTACTTGAGCTGCCCTCCACCCCACCACGTGTCTTTGGGACACCCTCTCCCTGGGGCAGTCTCTGTTCTAATGGGAATCCAGGGCCCAGCCCCTGGTGTGTGGCTCTCACTCAGGCCATCTGGTCACCAACCCGAAACGGCCCCTCTCCCACTGGCTCAGACTTAACCCTGTGCCCACATGGATGGCCGTTATCTTGGGTTCAGTTAAAGTCCTAACATGGCCAAAACCGGTTTGGCTCAGTGGATAGAGCATCAGTCTGCAGACTGAAGGGTCCCAGGTTCGATACCAGTCAAGGGCATGTACCTTGGTTGCAAGTACATCCTCAGTAGGGGAGCGGGGGGGGGGGGGGGGGGGGGGGGGGGCGTGCAGGAGGTGGCTGATCGATGTCTCTCTCTCATGGATGTTTCTGACTCTCTGTTCCTCTCCCTTCTTCTCTGTAAAAAATCCATAAAATATATATTTAAAAAAATAAAGTCCTAACATGAAGTAGGGCCTGTTCACCCGGGGCTACTGTCCAAGCCTGCGGCAGCCCCGCTCTGCAGGGACCACGTGCCTCCCTGCAGCCCACTCGGCTGGAGAGCAGGATGCATGGCAGGGTCGTGGGTGCAGGGTCCCGAGCACAGCCGCCTGGCCAGCACCGGGGCTGGGTCCTCGCCACCGTGTCTCCCTCCTGCGTGAACCGGCTCCACCTCCTTGGCCCGGCCCTTGTCCTCCAGAGCCGGGCGCTGACCACCGGTGGGGATTGTGGTGGGGGAGGGGGGTGTTTGGGGTGAAGGAAGGTAGGTCCAATGAAGCCTGGGCCGGGAGCTTCCAGAACAAAACCAAAAAGATACCCCGGGTTTCCTAATTACGCTGCGTTGTTTGCAGATGAGCACCCTAACCGGCTCAGGCTGATTACAGTAAAGGGTGCGGCCGCAGTGGTGCTTCTGAACGATGGCCCGCTGTGACCTCCCTCCCTGGACCACGGCGGGATGGAGGGGGCTCTGGCTGGGCAGGGAGGGCCACTGCCCGGTGCGCACGGGGATGGAGGGGCCAGAGCCGAGGGGAAGGGAGGTGTGTGGAGCCCTCTCGGGGGGGGCCTGCCACCAACCCCCGTGGTTCTCCCGTCCAGGGCCCGTGGACATCAACATCGCGGCCAAGTGCAACGCCTGCCTCTCCAGCCCGTGCAGGAACAACGGCACCTGCAGCCAGGACCCCGTGGAGCTGTACCGCTGCGCCTGCCCCTACGGCTACAAGGTGGGCAGCCCGCCCGCCCCACCTCACCCCACCCCACCCCCGGGCCTGGGCCCCAGGAGGGGCGACCCCGTGTCACAGGCGACCCCAAAGCGGTTCTGCTGGTGGGGCGGCCCAGCTCCATCACGCTCATGCCAACCACCAGGACCCCCTGGTCTCAGCAGCGACGCAGGCAGGGAGGAAAGGGGGCACGGCCTGTGTTAGACGTGGGAAAGGATGTCAGAGAGACCTCCGGGCAGAGGCAGCCCTTACACCCCCTCTCCTGGCTTCCCTTCCCCGGGGGTTTCCAGACCCCACCCCCACCCCGGCTCTGCCCTCAGGACACCCAGCCCGGAGAGTTCCAGCCAGCAGAGGGGGACACAGGGCAGGGGGACACAAAGGCCTAGGAATGCCACGCCTCCCCGACAGGCTCAGGGCAGCCAGCCAGGACGGAGAATGAAATGCATATTCCGGCGGGTTCTTCTTCAGCCCGGGGGGCTCCACGCATGGGTGTTCAGTTCTGGGAACGGTGCTTCCACTCCCGTGGGCACAGGCGTCACCGGGAGCTGAGTAACGTGCGGGTCCTGACCTATCAGCCCTGGCGTCAGGCCCCAGGTGCTAGTCCGGGGACCAGGCCTTGTGTGGCAAGGTCTCGGGGTGGCCTTCCCGGCCCATCTCAGGAAGCGGCTTCCGATGGGCGGCCCTGGCCATGTCCTCCACGGGCACACACTCCGGGGCAGGGGGGGTGGGGAGGAGGGAGAGGAGGAGCATCACAGAGCTGGTGGGTGTGAGCAAAATGAGGATGAAGCAAGTTGTCGGGCGAATGAGCCAAGCACCGGCCACCGTGGTTGTTTCTCAAGGATGCGTGTGACAGACCCCGCCTGCAGGCTGAGCTGCCCAGTAGTCAGTGCTGGCTCTGCCTCCTGGCTTCCTGTGCTCAGCAGAAGGGGCTGCAGGAGACGCCCCCAGCCCCAGCCCCAGGGAGGGTTCCCCTGGAAGCCCTGGTACCTGAAAGGGCCCAGAGCAGAGAGGCTGGTCCCGGCAAGGGCTGGGGGGGGGCGGGGAGGGTCCCGTCTTTCTTTCCCACCTTGACCTCAAGTTCAGGTTCTCCTGCCCTGCCCTTCATGGCGCATTTGTTCAACACACACACACACACACACACACACTCATACACTGAACAATCAGCACCTGAGAAGCCCTACACACACACACACACACACTGACACACACACTGAACAACCAGCACCTAACACACACACACACACAACAACCAGCACCTGAGAAGCCCTCCTCCTCATCAGAATGGCTGTTTTCGAAGCTGCCGAGCCTCGCAGACACACACACAAACACACACACACACACACACACACACTCTCTCTCTCTCTCTCTCACACACACACACACACACACACACACACACTGAACAACCAGCCCCTGAGAAGTCCTCCTCCTCCTCAGAATGGCTGTTTTCAGAGCTGCCGGGCCTCACAGGTGCCTCATGGGTAGGTGGTTGCCATCACTGTCAGCTGGGTAGGAGGTATTGATTCCTGCCGTAGACGGTGAGGACAAGGCCCAGGCAAGACTCTCCCTCGAGGCAGTGGCAGCCGGAGCCGGTGTGCCCCCAGCTCTACCTCACTCGGCAGCCGTGTCTGAGAGATTAGCGGCCAACACAGGGGCCTGAATGGCTCTGCACTGAGGTCGGGATTCAGCTGCCGCCTGGTCCGCTCACTGCCATCTCGACCTATCACCGCACTTTCCACATCAGTTTCCCTGTCTGCAAAAGTGGGGTGCTCACCCTCATACCAGCCCCGTAAAGCTGCTATGAACCTCCTATGTGATGGTGAAGACCGAGCACTTAGCACCAGGGCTGGCGTGGAAACGGGCTCCGTGAGCCCGGGTGGAAATGGGGCTCGCCGCAGACTCCCCAGAGTGCCCCCCAGTGCTGCGATCTAGGATAAGCCAGATCCACGCCACCTGCCTTCGCCGCCTCCCCTCCCGGAAACCCCTGACTGGCCCTTTAAACGCGGCTGCGGGGCAGGAAGGCAGCAGGCGGCCTGGGGCTGCTGGGACAGGGTGGCCGGTGATCCACCTCCCGGGCCACTCCTCCAGGCCCCAGCGGCCTCAGAGCGGGGAGAGGATGTCCAGGCACACGGTGAGCAGGCGGTGTGGCCGTGGGAGGGCTCCGTGGTCACCCCTGCCTGGCAGGGTGCTCCCAGCCCGGGCACCAACACTGCAGGCTCCTCCCCAGGCCTGCAGGCCCTCGGACGGACTCTTGGCTAAGACTGGGGTGTAGCGCTGGCCCGGGGGTCCCAGGGAGAAGCTGGAGCCAGGGGGCCGCCCTCGTTTAGGTCCTTCCTCATGCCTGCGACCCCCTGTCCCTTCTGTGGCCAGCTCAAAGGTCCTCCTCCCTCCCTTCCCCCACCCCCCATCCAGAACTCCGACACAGGGTCTGAGGCCTCACATGAGAATCACCTGCAGAACCTTAGTGTAAATACCAGCACCTGGGCCCACGAGCAGGCCGGTCACTGATGAACTCAGGGGGTGTCGTTCACTGTAATAAGAACAAGGTCTGCCGGCCACGTCCCACTGTGGACTCTAGTTGAGCCTCAGTGAGGCTGCTCATAACCTCACCTACCAGGATGCAGAGAATGCCTACTGTGTGCTAGAGGTGTTCTGCAATGCTAAGTACTTTCTTAGAAGAAAGGTCTGGTTTAAGTCTCATAGCAACTGTATGAGCTAGGCCAGTGGTTCTCAACCTTCCTAATGCCACGACCCTTTCATAGAATTCCTCATGTTTGATGACCCCCAACCACAAAATTATTTTCATTGCTACTTCATAGCTGTGATTTTGCTGCTGTTATAAACTGTAATGTAAATATCTGATATGCAGGATGTATTTTCATTGTTGCAAACTGAACATAACTAAAGCATAGGGATTAATCACTAAAACAATATGTAATTATATATTGTGAAATATTTCTTTCTAATTGCAAATAAATGAAATTTTGTCTTGAATCGTGGTGTAGCATGGTTAACAGTCTTCATATGACAACAGTAAACTACATTGCTACACTTCGCTACACCGAGGAGCGGTGTGTTGGTTCCTAAGACCATGGGAAATAGGTGTTTTCTAAAAGTCTTAGGCGACCCCTGTGAAAAGGTCGTTCGACCCCCAGGTTGAGAACCGCTGAGCTAGGCTTACAGAGGTTAAAAGGTTCGACAAGGTCAAAACTAGCCAGCCGGGAAGAGAGGAAGCTGTAATGTGAATCAGGTGGTTCTGCACCCACAGCCCATGCTCTCGCCGTGGGGTTTAGAATAGAAGAGAGAGACCCGTGCGAATTCTGGGGAACCCAGGCTCCCGAGTCCTCCACGTGCCTCCCCTTCTCACTGGGGAGCCCCCAGCAGCAAGGGCTTCCCCGTGGCTTTCTCCAATTCACCCTGCAGGCGTGTCCCAGGCCCTGCTACCTCCCCCCACCCCATCCCAGAGGATGCTGGGAACTCCCAGGGATCTGCTGGGTCACGGCAGCCCCTGAGAGCCTCCCTCACTGGGTGCTTCTCCCCCTTCTCCGCAGGGCAAAGACTGTGCCACGCCGATCAACACCTGCATCCAGAACCCCTGTCAGCACGGAGGCACCTGCCACCTGAGCGAGAGCCACAGGGACGGCTTCAGGTAACAGCTCGCCCGGGGCTCCGAGGGGGCAGGCTGCAGGGGCAGAGCTGGCACTGAGAGTCCGTGTGCCCACCCTGGGCCGGGACCTTTGTGTGGGTGTTGCCAGGCCCTTCCTGGGTTACCCTCCGTACAGATCAGGAAATTGAGGCGTCAGAGGGAAGAGCGTGCACGGTTAGCAAGCACTGATACCAGAACTCAGAGGGTTGCAGTTGCTGACTAAGGTCAGAAGGGGGCGCTGATGGTTCAGAGAGCCACCCGCCTGGTGATCCCACTCCCTCTGTCTTCTGGGACAGAAAAATAACTTTAATAGTAGGCGCCACTGATTACATGCTCGCATGTGCCAGCTACTGGCTAGTCACGCGTGTTCTGAATCCTCCCCACAAGGCTCTCTGGTACTGGCACGTACTGGCCCCACTTCACAGGTGAGGAAACTGAGGCACGGAGATGGCTCTGCTCTGGGGCACGCGTCCTGAGTCTCGTTCCTGAGTCTCCCAGCCCCATCTCGTGTCCCAGTGTTCAGAGCTCAGGAAGGAGGGGGCAGCTGAATGGAAGAAGCAGATGTAGACAACGGGATGTTGGCAATAAACAGGAACAAAGCCCTGTAATTCCCAACAGCGGGCGTGGGCCCGGAGGGCCTTCTGCTAAACCAAACAAGTCAGACAGAGGAAGACAAATACCGTATGACCTCACTTATGTGTGGCATTTCAAAAATCAAACGTGAACAAACAGAACAAAAACAGACTCACGGAAACAACAAACCGATGGTGGAGGTGGGGTGGGTGGAAAAGGTGAGGGGGCATATAGTCGATAATATTCGATGACTTTGCACTGTGACATGTGGTTAGTAGACTTTATGTGGTGATCGCATCGTACGATACATAAATGTTGAGTCGCTGTGTCCTACACCTGAAACTGATATAGCACTGAATGCCGACTATAGTTTGTAAAGCAAGAAAGGGCTAGAAGCCGTGTCAGCTCTGCTCTTCTCTGTCCCAGGAGGGCCCTTTCTGGACCCCTCCCCAGCGTGGGTCCCTCCTGCTTCCTGTCCTCCCAGGTGCCCCGTTTCCCAGCCCAGGGCCCTGGCAGAAGCAGATGGGTGGGTGGGCCGAAATCGGTTTGGCTCAATGGATAGAGCGTTGGCCTGCGGACTGAAAGGTCCCAGGTTGAAATCCGGTCAAGGGCATGTATCCTGGTTGCAGGCACATCCCCAGTAGGGGGCGTGCAGGAGGCGGCTGATCGATGTCTCTCTCTTATCGATGTTTCCAACTCTCTATCCCTCTCTCTTCCTCTCTGTAAAAAATCAATAAAATATATTTTTAAAAAGAAGCAGCAGCAGCAGATGGGTGGGAACTGGCTCATGTGCCCGACCAGTGACCCAGTGGGTTGGGTGGCACAGGAGCAGCTCCCGATGCCACGCTGTCTGCAGACACAGCCAGAGCTCAGGCTGCAAACGGTTGGTTTTCAGAGGCACCCGGGCCCGGGCCACTGTGTGGTCTGGGAAGGCAGTCAGATTCTGGGCTCCGGCTCTCCTCCCCGGGCACCCCGCTCGCCCACGCCAGTCCCGTCAAACGCTGGGTCTTGAAAAAGGAAAGGCAAGGCCGTTTGTGTTCCCGCCTGGAGCGGGCCAGATCCCCCACCCTCTCTCCTGAGAGCAGGACCGGGAGAAGCCATGGAGATCTCTCAGTGGCAGCAGCTGGGCCGCAGCCAGGAAACACACACACCTGGCTCTGCCCACCTCAGAGGAAGTGACCCCTCGTTGAGGTTTTAATTTACATTTCTTGGATGATTAGCTACTGATGATTAGCGACGCTGAGCATCTTTTCATATGTCTATTGGCCACCTGTGTATCCTCTTTGAAGAAGTGTCTGTTCAGATCTTCTGCGCATTTTTTAATTGGATCGTTTGTTTGGGGGTTGAGATTTATATGTTCTTTGTAAATTTTGGAAATGAACCCCTTATCAGATGTACCATCGGGGAATATGTCCTCCCAGTCAGTGGGTCATCTTTCATTTTGTTGATGGTTTCCTGTGCTGTGCAAAAACTCCGTAGTCCCATTTGTTTTTCTTTTGATTCTCTTGTCCCCAATAGTTCATTATTGGTGTATAAAAATGCAACTGATGTCTGGATATTTATTTTGTAACCTGCCCCTTTACTGAATTCATTTATCATTCTGGTAATTTTGGGGGGTAACCTATAAACATAGATTCTACATGACATGATAGTATATAGAGAGAAAAACCTACAGGTGATATTGTATATAGAGACACTGTATACAGCTGTATCAAATATTGACAGTTTTACTTCCTCCTTTCCAATCGGGGGGCCTTTTATTTCTCCTTCTTGTCTGATTGGGGTGGCTAGGGCTTACAGTACTGTGTTGAATAAGAGTGGTGAACGCAGACATCTTTGTCTTGTTCCCGATCTTAAGAAATGCCTGTAGCCGAAACCGGTGTTGCTCAGTGGATAGAGCTTCGGCCTGCAGACTGAAAGGCCCCGGGTTCGATTCTGGTCAAGGGCATGTACCTTGGTTGCGGGCACACTGCCACTGGGGGGCGTGCAGGAGGCGTCTGATCAATGTTTCTCTCTCATCGATGTCTCTAACTTTCTATCCCTCTCCCTTCCTCTCTGTAAAAATCAATAAAATATATTTTTTAAAAAAAGAAAGAAATGCCTGTAGGTTTTGCCCATGGAGTATGACGTTGGCTGTGGGTTTGGTATACATGGCTTTTATTATGTTAATGTATGTTCCTCTACTCCGACTTTGCTGAGGGTTTTTATCATAAATGAGTGATGGCTTTTATTGAATGCTTTTTCTGCATCTATTGATATGATCGTGAGTTTTTTAACCTTCCATTTGTTTACGTGGTATGTCATGTTGATTGTTTTCTGGGTATTACACCAATCTTGCATCCCTGGAATAAATTCCACTTGATTGTGGTGCAGATCTTTTTCATGTATTGCTGCATTTGGTTTGCTAATATTTTTGTTGAGGATTTTAGTGTCTATGTTGACCAGGGATATTGACCTGTAATTTTCTTTCTTTGTCGTGTCTGTATCTGGTTTTGGAATGAGGAGAATGCTGGCCTCCTAAAATGAGCTCAGGAGTCTTTGCTCCTCTTGAATTTTTTTGGAGTAGTTTGAGAAGGACAGGTGTTAGTTCTTATTTGAATGTTTGGTAAAATTCACCTGAAAAGCCATCCTGTCCGGGGCTTTTGTTTATTGGGAGAGTTTTATTGCTACTTTGGTTTCACTAGTTGTAATCTGTCTATTCAGATTCTCCCATTCTTCCTGAATTCATTTTGGAAGATTGTATGTTTCTAGGAATTTATCCATTTCTTCCAGATTTTCCAATTTGTTACTCATAATATTTTCTTGCAAACCTTTGCATTTCTTTGGTGTCAGGTTATTGCTTCTCCTCTCTCATTCCTGATTTTATTTATTTGGGTCCTCTCTCTTTTTTTCTTCAGTCTATTTAAAGGTTTATCAATCTTTTCAAAGAACCAGCTCTATAATTTTTTTACTCTATTTCATTTATTTTTGCTCTCATCTTTATTCCTTCCTTCCTTCTACTCATTGTGGGCTTGGTTTGTTGTTCTTTATCAAGTTCCTTGAAGTATAATATTCTGGTTGTTTATTTGAGCTTTTTTCTTGTAATGCTATGAATTTTCCTCTTAGGATGCTTTCCCTGTGTCCCACACACTTTGGTTTGTTGTGTTCTTATTTTCATTTGTTTAAGGCAGTGGTTCTCAATCTTCCTAAGACCGTGACCCTTGCATACAGTTCCTCATGTAGTGGTGACCCCCCAACCATGAGATTTTGCTACTGTTATGCATCATGATGTAAATATCTGCATTTTCCAATGGTCTTAGGCAACCCCTATAAAAGGGTCATTCGACCCCCAAAGGGGTCTTGACCCACAGGTTGAGAACCACTGGTTTAAGGTATCTTTTGGTTTCTTCCTTCTTATCATTGTTAACACAGTATAGTGGTACCTCGAGATACGAATTTAATTTTTCCGTAACCTTGAGGCGTGGGAAACTATGAGACACTCGAGTCGAGGTAAAATGGTGGGTCGTGTGCACTCGGCTGATCCACACGATTACTCGTTTCTCAACTGTTGCTTGTATTTCAAAGCAAAAATCACTCGCTCGATGGCTCATATCTCAAAAATCTCGTATGTTAGGGCACTCGTATGTCGAGGTACCACTGTAGTTGTTTAGTAACATGTTATCTTGCATCCATGTCTTTGAGTATTTTTTTTCAGTTTTCTTCTTGTGATTGGTTTCAGGTTTCATAGCTGTATGCTCAGAGAAGATGCTTGATATGATTTCAATCTTCTTAAATTTGCTGAGACTTGTTTTGTGTCCTAAGGTGTGGTCTATCCTAGAAAACATTCCATGTACGTGTGAAAAGAATGTGTACTCTGCTGTTTTGGGGTGAAATGCTCTGAAGATATCAATTAAGTACATCTGATCTAGTGTGTCATTGAAGGCCACTGTTTTCTTGTTCATTTTTCTGCCTTGAAACTCCATCCAGAGAGAAACCTGACTAATTATACCCCGTCTCGTCTTCTCTGCCACTCGACCCATCCCCCCCTCCCCTCTTCCCTACCCCTTCCATCCCCAAAGTTGCTCCTGCCCCCTGGGCTTTGAGGGGCAGCGGTGTGAGATCAACCCGGACGACTGTGAGGACAACGACTGCGAGAACAACGCCACGTGTGTGGACGGGATCAACAACTACGTGTGTGTGTGCCCGCCCAACTACACAGGTCAGGGCCCCGCGCCTGACGGGGGTTGGGGCATGAGGCGGGGGCAGTGGGGGGAGGCATCATGCACTAAGCACACCATTTTCTTAGCTTTTTCCAGGGCCCCTCCTCCTTACCCCCATAGACAGAGGCTTGAACCCCTAAAACCCTACAAGGGGCTTCCCAAAGGCCCCCTCTCTTTGCTTGTTCCCCCATCCCCACAAACCACTAGCTCCTTCCCCCTCTGGAACAGGATCCCGCCCCCCCCCCCCAGCGGTCTGTTCATTGGCTTGGTGGCCACCCCTCCTTGGGAACTGGAGAGCAGGCATGTTGGAGGCTAGCAGAGGCCTGTTTGTTGTTGATGCTGTGTGTGCAGGTGTAGTCGTTTTCTCTGGAAATCTACACTTTCCAGACACTGCGAGGAGCCGGGGATGCAAAAGTGAGCAAAACAGAGCTCCTTCTCACAGTAATGAGAGAGAGAGAGAGAGAGAGAGAGAGAGAGAGAGAGAGAGAGAGAGAGAGAGAAAGAATAGAACACAAACTGACACCTGAGCCCAGTGGGTCATGGGGCCAGAGAAGGAGCCTCACCCAATGGGGACTAAGCCAGGGCTATTCTGTGGGATAATTACCGTCTTTTCCTGCGTATAAGACAACATTTTAACCCAGGAAAATCTTCTCAAAAGTTGAAGGTTGTCTTATACCCCATGTGTCATATTATAGGGCGAGTATATCACAAGCTCTATACAGTGGTACCTCGAGATACGAGTTTAATTCGTTCCGTAACCTTGAGGTGTGGGAAACTATGAGACACTCGAGTCGCGGTAAACTGGTGGGTCGTGTGCAGCCGGCCAATCCGTGCCATTACTCGTATCTCAACTGTTGCTCGTATTTCAAAGCAAAAATCGCTCGCTCGACGGCTCGTATCTCAAAAATCTCATATGTTAGGGCACTCGTATGTCGAGGTACCAGTGTATTTTAACTGGAAAAGTCAGGGGTCGTCTTATACGCCGGAAAATACGGTACTCTCCCCACCACAACCCCGGTAACAGCCCGAGTGAGGACAGTTACACGTGCATTAGTGGTGAAGCCATCCTGGGCATCGATGACCCATTAGGCACTCCGTGGCGCTGTGAGCTTCAGAGAGATGTCTGCAGAGCCCAGGCCTTCAGATGCCCATCACACTTGCTCTCTGAGAGCATCAGAGGGGCTGGCGTGTCTGTAGCCAGTGCTCTATGCTCTACGCCACCTCCCTGCCACCAGGCAGCTGCTGGGCCTTCCCGGAGCTCACCCGTCACCCCACTCACGTATCTGGGTCACCCTTGCCTGCTTGTCTGCGGACCTGGGCCCTGGGGGAGGAGAGGACCCCTCACTGTTGTGTCCCCGACCCCTGGCCCGATGCCTGCCCAGAGGAGGCGGCCAGTAAACAGCGTCAGAGGGAAAAGCGAATAAGTAAGCTTTTCCAGCCCCAGGTGAGGGTGAGACAGCCCAGGGGTGGCGCTGAGACTGCCTGGGAGAGAGCTGGAATCCTCCCGTGGTCCCTGGGGAAACCAAGTCCCTGGGGAATCCAAGGCGAGGCCAGGAGGAAGGACCATCGGAGAGGGCACGTGCGGGTCCTGAGGCCCACGCCCCCTGAGGCCTGCGCGCTCTCCCTCCACAGGCGAGCTGTGCGACGAGGTGGTCGACCACTGCGTGCCGGGCCTGAACCTCTGCCAGCACGAGGCCAAGTGCATCCCGCTGGACAAGGGATTCAGGTCAGGCGGGCTCCTGGGCTACAGCTGAGACTCTCCCCTCACCCCTCACCCCACATGGCCCTTCCCGGAGCTGGTGTAGGGGAGGCCCGCTGAGGAAGGGGAGTTTCCGGGGGTCGGGTCCCCTGCCCTGTGCACAGTCTCGGGGCGCTGGGCCTCTGTGGCTCCCGGATTCTGCCCGTGATGCCCCTGTGCGCTGGGGCCGGGAGGGGGAGTGCGCATGGGCGGGGCTGTCCCTGCAGCCGTGGGCGCTGGCGGCTGGAGCAGCCTCGTCTCTGGGTTCCAGGTGCGAGTGTCTCCCCGGCTACAGCGGGAAGCTCTGCGAGGTGGACACGGATGACTGCGCGGCCCACCGGTGCCGCCACGGGGCGCAGTGCGTGGACGCGGTCAACGGCTACACGTGCCTCTGCCCCCAGGGCTTCAGGTACGGGGGGGGGCGGGGGGGGCCTGGGACGGAGCCCGCCGGGGCCAGGTGCCGGGCAGGGGGCTGCGGATAGGAGGGGGCCACACCCCGGCCCTGGGTCTCGGCGGCACCCGTACCCCCACACTGTCCTCGGCCTCCGAGGCCCAGGGCAGAGGCGGTCAGCCCCGGGTGCAGAGGGGAAAAGCCGCCGGCCAGCCACACCCTGAGGCCCAGCCCGTGTCAAACTCAGGCTTTTTAACCCAGGAATATCTTCTCCAAAGTCGAGGGTTGTCTTATACGCCAGGTGTCATCTTATAGGGCGAATATATCCCAAACTCTGTACAGTGGTCCCTCGAGATACGAGTGTCCTAACATACGAGATTTTTGAGATACGAGCTGTGGAGTGAGTGATTTTTGCTTGGAAATACGAGCAACATTTGAGATAGGAGTAATCTCGAGACCCACCAGTATACCGAGACTCGAGCATCTCATAGTTTCCCACCCCTCAAGGTTACGGAACAAATTAAACTCGTATCTCGAGGGACCACTGTATTTTAACTGGAAAAGTTGGGGGTCGTCTTATACGCCCAGTCATCTTATACATCGGAGAATACGGTACTCTCCCCACTGCAACCCCGGTAACAGCCCCAGTGAGGACAGTTACACGTGCATTAGCGGTGAGGCCATCCTGGGCATCTAATGTCCCATCTCATGGGGACCTGGGACCCCGAGACGGAAGAAGACCCGCCAGTTAGTGTCAGACAGGGAGCAGACCCATTCCCGTCGCGCACCCCTCTCCGCTGGGGCTCTGGCCGAAACGCCCGTCTCCCCTCCCGCAGCGGGCCCCTCTGCGAGCACCCCCCGCCCATGGTCCTGCTGCAGACCAGCCCCTGCGACCAGTACGAGTGCCAGAACGGGGCGCAGTGCATCGTGGTGCAGCAGGAGCCCACCTGCCGCTGCCCGCCGGGCTTCGCCGGCCCGCGCTGCGAGAAGCTCATCACCGTCAACTTCGTGGGCAAGGACTCCTACGTGGAGCTGGCCTCCGCCAAGGTCCGGCCGCAGGCCAACATCTCCCTGCAGGTGCGTGCCCCCTACCACCCCTCCCACACACATACATACATACACAGATGCACATACATACATACATACACACCCATACACGCACATACACATACACACACACACACACACACACACACACACGCCCAGCTCTGCTCGCTCTGAGAACAGCCAGGAGGCCCCAGGCCAACATCTCCCTGCAGGTGAGACCCCTACCGCCCCCCCCAAACACACACACATACATACACACATACCTACACATACACACCCATACATGCACATACACATACATACATACACACACATACCTACACACACACACACGCACGCACGCACGCGCGCGCGCCCAGCTCTGCTCGCTCTGAGAACAGCCGGGAGGCCCCAGGCCAACATCTCCCTGCAGGTGCGCCCCCTACCGCCCCCCCAAACACACACATACATACATACACACATACCCACACATACACACCCATACACGCACATACACATACATACATACACACACACACGCCCAGCTCTGCTTGCTCTGAGAACAGCCGGGAGGCCCCAGGCCAACATCTCCCTGCAGGTGT
>PVJN01050469.1:0-14866 GCA_004026805.1 Lasiurus borealis
ACAACACAAATCTATTGCTAATCAGTACAGTTTGGTACCCATATTTAGAAAATTGCAAATAGTCTTAAAAATAGCTTGAAAGCAATATCTCAGTTTACTGTCACTGATTTCCCACCTGCAAGTAATAAGGAAGAGATGCTGAAAATATCACAGCCAGGAATAGAGATAAAATTCTGATAACCTTGAAAGAGAATGCATAATATATTTTTGTGGTATATAACTAAAACATTTATTGATTATCTGCAGTTAGTTTCTATCGGAACAAGACCTATCGGAGTGTCCAAGACCAGAAATTAAAAGAGATATAAGAATGGCTTATTCTTTTTAGAAAAGATGATAAAAGTTGTAAACAACTTTTAGTCATCAATTAATAGATGATGAGTTAGTTTAAGACAACACTATATTAGCTATCTTAATTAGAACTTTGACATTTTCCTCAACAAAATATTACTAGAGACCTAGAAATGAATCCTTTTTAACTAACACACACTATGGAGAAGGTAATTAATTTCAGAAATATTAAATTACTGATGTGTGTCAGAACTAAGATTTAAATCCATGTGAGACAAGCTTTAATATTCTGTCCTTTATTTCTACTGCTCTAGTTCATCTCTAGTCACTATTCTGTATATCATAGAGGGAAGCCATATACTGATAAGATAAAGATATTACTATAAAAGCAACATATGTATGTAACTACTCCCAAAATCCCTAAAGTTACACAATTTTAACATAGACAATAAAAATATTGAAATTGTTAAAAATTTGCTTAAATTTGCTCACCCATCAATTTATGTATTTATTTATCTATTTATTTATTTAGTCACTGGGAAATCTTTTTTTTAATTTTTATTAATTTTTTATACATATTCCCCATTGCCCCCCTCCCTCCCAGGCATACCCCAACCCCCCAGTGTCTATGTTCATTGGTTATGCTTATATGCATGCATACAAGTCCTTTGATTGATCTCTTATCTACCTCACCTAACTTTAATCTTCCTGCTGTAATTTCAGTCTGTTTGAAGCTTTACTGTCTCTGTATCTATCCTTTTGTTCATCAGTTTATAATGTTCTTTATTATCCACAAATGAGTGAGATCATGTGATGCTTCTTCATTGACTGGCTTATTTCACTAAGAATAAGGCTCTCCAGTTCCAACCAGGTTGCTGCAAATGGTAAGAATTCCTTCTTTTTAATGGCGGCATAGAATTTCATTGTGTAGATGTACCACAGTTTTCTGATCCACTCATCTGCTGACAGGCACCTAGGCTGTTTCCAAATTGTAGCTTTGTAAATTGTGCTGCTATGAACTTAGGGGTGCATAAATCCTTTCTGATTGGTGTTTGTGATTTCTTGGGTTAAATTCCTAAGAGTGGGATTACAGGGTCAAATGGGAGATCCATTTTTAGTTTTTTGAGGAAACTCCATACTGTTCTCCACAGTGGCTGCACCAGTCTGCATTCCCACCAACAGTGCACAAGGGTTCCTTTTTCTCCACATCCTCGCCAACACTTATCCTTTGTTGATTTGTTGATGATTGCCATTCTGACAGGTGTAAGATGGTATCACATTGTCATTTTGATTTGCATCTCTTGGATGATTAATGACTTTGAACATGTTTTCATGTGTCTCTTGCCTTCCTTCTGTCGTCTTTTGAAAAGGTTCTATTTAGGTCTGTTTCCCATGTTTTTATTGGATCGTTCATCTTCCTTCTATTACGTTGTATAAGTTGGCTGTAGATTTTGGAGATTAAACCTTTATCAGTGATAACATTTGCAAATATGTTCTCCCATACAGTGGTCTTTCTTGTTTTTGTTTTGTTTTGTTTTGTTTTGTTTGTTTTTTTTGTTGATGGTTTCTTTTGCTGTGCAAAAGCTTTTTATTTTGATATTGTCTCATTTATTTATTTTTTCTTTAGCTTCCATTGTCTTTGAAGCAGTATCATGGAAGAAGTTCTTTCGGCATATGTCTGAGATTGTGCTGCCTGTAGATTCCTCTAGTATTTTTATGGTTTCCCTTCTAATGTTTAAGTCCTGTATCCATTTTGAGTTTATTTTTGCATTTGGTGTAAGTTGGTGGTTAGTTTCATTTTTTTCCATGTATCTGTCCAATTTTCCCAACACCATTTATTGAAGAGGCTATCTTGACTCCATTGTATGTTCATGCCTCCTTTGTCAAATATTAGTTGAGCATAGTGTTTTGGGTGGATATCTGGGTTCTTTATTCTATTCCATTGGTCTATATATCTGTTCTTGTGCCAGTACCAGGCTGTTTTGAGAACTTTTGCTTTGTAGTATAGCATGAAATCTGGTATTGAGATCCCACCTACTTTATTCTTCTTTCTCAGAATTGCTATAGCTATTCGTGGTCTTTTTTATTCCAGATGAATCCATGAAGAATTCTTTCTAGGTCTGTGAAATATGTCTTTGGTATTTTAATGGGTAGTGCTTTGAATCTGTAGTTTGCTTTGGGTAGTATGGACATTTTAATGATGTTGATTCTCCCAATCCATGAGCATGGTATGCTCTTCCATCTGTTAATATCTTCCTCTATTTCTTTTTTTTCAGTGTCCTGTAGTTTTCTGCATATAGATCTTTTACCTCTTTCGTTAGGTTTATTCCTAGGTATCTTAATTTTTTTTGGTGCGATGGTAAATGGGATTGTTTTTTTTAGTCTCTCTTGCTGTAATTTCACTATTAGTGTATAGAAATGCCACAGACTTCTTAGCATTAATTTTGTATCCTGCTACACTGCCAAATTCATTTATTAAGTCAATTAGTTTTGGAATGGAGTCCTTTGGGTTTTTTTTTTTTTATGTACAACATCATGTCATCTGCAAATAAGGACAGCTTTACTTCTTCTTTTGCAATTTGGATGCCTTTTATTTCTTCCTCTTGTCTAATCGCAATGGCTAATACTTCCAATACTATGTCGAACAGGAGAGGTGAGAGTGGGTATCCCTGTCTTGTTCCTGTTCTTAGGGGAAATGGTTTTAGTTTTTGCCCATTGAGTATGATGTTAGCTGTGAGTTTATCATATATGGCTTTTATGATGTTGAGGTATGATCCTTCTATTCCTACTTTGCTGAGAGTTTTTATCAAGAAAGAGTGTTGGATTTTTTCAAATGCTTTTTCTGCATGAATTGATATGACTATGTGATTTTTATCTCTCTCACCCATCAACTTAATTGGAGTAATCAACCAATAAATCAAGAGAAGGTTGAGACTCAAAATGATAGCAATGGAGAAATTATGAAAGATCATCAAGAGCAAAGATCTGATATTAGAGACCAAGGCTAAGAACACCATACCCTCGTATTTCCAATTACTATGTATGACTGCAAAAGTTGGACAGTAATGAAGGCTGAGAAGAAAAATAAATGGTAAGTTTGAAATGTGGTATTGAAGAGGTGTTTTGTGAAAGATGAACAAGTGTGTATTAGAGAAAATTATGCCTGAAAATATCTTTGGAGGCAAAAATGATAAAACTGCATCTGTTCTACTTTGAGCACATCATGAGACGGCAATGCTATTTGGAACAGACAACAATGCTGGGAAAAATAGAAGGTAGCAGAAATTGTAGAACACCATATATGAGATGTATTGACTCCATAGAATAAGCCATAGGCATGAGTCTACAGGAGCAAAGCAGGGCTGTTGAGCACAGACCCTTGGACATCATCTTAGGGTTGCGAGGAGTCAGAGCCAACTCAATGGCATGTAACAGACACTCTACATGAAAGTGTAATATACATATTTAAAGAATTATAACCATACCTCCAAGTTATTAATTACCTTTAGTGGCCAATCACCTTCTATTTATGATTGCTAATCTATACAACAGTTTCTATAAGGTTGTGATAGTTAATTTTATATATCTGCTTGAATGTGCAAAGAGATGCTCATATAGTTGGTAAAAATTACTTCTATGCATCTGAGAGGGTTTTTCTGGAAGATATTAGCATTTGAATTGGTAGACTAAGTAAAGAAGATCACCTTCACCAAAGCAGATGGGCATCATTCAATTCTTGAGAGCCTGAAGAGAAGGGAAAGGCAGAGGAAGGGTAAAATTGATCTCCTGCTTGGACTGGGTTATCTATCTTTTGCCCTTGGCCATTGGAGCCTTTGGACTCAGACTGGAACTTAAACTCTCATACCCAGTTCTTAGGCCTTTTGACTGGGACTAGGTCTTATTTATTGGCTTCCCTGATTGTTAGTTCTTCAAGTTTGTACTGAAACCACATCAATGGCTTCCTTGGGGTTCCAGCTTGCATTTGGAAAACCAGGGACCGCTCATACTCCATTATCATGTGAACCAATCCCTTATAATAATTCTCTTTCAATGTATCTCTCCATGTATTCCATTGTTTCCAGTTTCTGGAGAAAAGTGTCTAATACAGAGGACAACTGTATTATTTTCACTTTACATATAAGAAAGCTGATATTAAGAAAGTTTAAGTGGAATATTTTAGAGCTAGAAAAGGCAGTACTAAAACTCAGCTCAAGTATCCCATTGACTGTATCTTACCTTGTAGAGAACTTGAACTCAGAGAACTTCATATTTAAAGACCTCTCTGGTTAGCCATTGTGACTCAGTAGTTGAGCATCAACCCATGAACCAAGAGGTCCCTGGTTCGATCCCAGTTCCGGGTGAAATAAAAATGTGGGGTGTTCATGTCTGTGAAATTGAAGTTGCAAAGAAAAAATAGTTAGTGGGATCAAAGTTTATTGAGAGAAGCCAGTCCTGGAAAAGGTGCAGCTGGGCTTCTAGGAGCAGCCTAGTGTCCAAAGCTTCCTTTCCATTTTACAGTCATAAATAGTTTAACAGTCAACCTAACTCAAGTTTGTTAGTCCATGTGTGGAGGCCCACATGGCCATAAGCCACTTGAGGGCAGGGATGTGATCTCCAACCACAGGAACAAATGTCAGGAACCCACTGTGTGCTGGGAAGAAGAGAGAGAGTGAAAGGTAGCACACACCTTTTGTTTAGGGGATGGAGACATCCTTGCTAACTCCTGATTGGTCTTTTCAAAGAATTTTGCCTTAGCAACATCCTTATGATTGGTTATTTGCATGCTGTCTGTCAGCAATATCCATATATTTTTTTAAAAAATTCTTTATTTATTAATGTATTACATATTTTTCCCATACATTTTAAAGTTTATGCTTTGGGAGTACCCTTCCTTCCCTGCCCAGTTGGGGTGTCTTAGTTGGGTTCTGGGATTAATTCCTCTCCCCCATGATCCCAATCCCTGTCTACCTAGTTCCTTCTATCTCTTAATTGGCACATGCCTAGGTTCCAAGCTTGGTCCCAAGTAGGGAGCAGGCAGGAGTTAAAGATATTTCTACTTCTCTGTATCTATCAATTCCTCTCTCTAAAATCAATAAAAACACACTTAATCTCTAATTTTAAAAGCAATTAAAAATGATAGCATTTTTACAAAACAGCATAATTTTGAATTTTTCCTTTAAAATGATCTACAACAAAAACATAAATAAAAACTGTCAGTAAAATTATTTGAAAATTCTATTATCCTTTGAAAGCAAATCTCTATTAACTTTTTAGAATTAATTAGAAACATAGAATAATTCAGGAAATGGAAGCTCATTAATACTTGCATAAAGACCAGACTCTGTAACACTTCAGCTTTTATTCCTTCTCTACAAATAGTTAAATGGTGATCAGGAGGATATCCTCATCATTGGAAAAGTCCCCTTTGAATAAAAAGTTTCACTTTCAAAGTGATGACACAATCAATAATCAATAGAGACAGGGAGTGGAGCATAATCACAAAAGAAGCCACTTAGCCTGAATGATTACCTCTTTTATCTTTGAGATATTGGTAGAATGGAAGGAGGGAAAGTAGATCTGCATCAGCAGTTTCACTTAGGGAAGTGTTAATAATTGGGGAAAAGGTCTCTAGATATAAATTATAGCTAAAAAACCACAAATATTTCAAAATAAGACCCAATTGATTTCATTGTATATTTTTCTTTACACAGTTAGTATGGAATGCTCTGAATGTCAAAATGTGAACATTTATTGGGTTGTACAAAACGTCTGAAAGTCTTTGAGTGTGTACAACTGGAATTTGTCCAGTGGTGACTTTTGGAATAAGACTTACAAGGGTATCAAAGGGCATAAAAGAGGCGCAGGTAAGTATTACTAATGTTCCTTTTACTAAAGCAGGCAGGTATTAGAATTAACTTTCTTCATCAGTCAGTGAGATGGTAAATTTATAACAGTGCATGATTAGCTACCCATTATATGGTAGTTCTCACCATAAAGGCAGAAATAGGTTTATTTAATAAATACACCATTCCTTTAAGACCATTACAAAATGCCTCCTAATTGTTGTTGTCTTTAATAACTCACCTTTAAGAGTAGATTTGAGCATGTATTTATTGTATTTGAATAAGAAAACTAAGCATCATGTTAAATCTACTACCAGAAATTTATAAACTTGTTGCAGTACTAATAAAAATGACAAGAGAACTTTCCTCCTAAAATAAGGCACTTTTCTTGTACTTATTTGTGTGTGTGTGTATATATATATATATGCATATATATATATATATATACATATATATATATATGTATATATATATATATATATATATTGTTTGTTTGTTTAGAATGGAATGTTGTTCTGTATGCCTGCATGTTTGTTCTATAAATATTCCACCTAATTTTTAAACTATTTACTATATTTTATTATCCATCATTGTTACGCTTTATAAACATTTAGTCTGTTGTTTATAACTATTGTATAATATTTAACAACGTGCATTTACCACATTTTCCCCAACTAAACTGTTATTCAATGGCGACCTCATTGTCTAAAATTCCTGCCTGGCAGATGTCAGTTTAGTCAGGGCAACTCCTTTGTATTCCTTAATTGTAATTTTTCTAAAATGTTGTTTGGCATCAATATCCTGGTACCTCTCTCCTTACATAGCTAAGCATATCTATGTGGTTTATAACTAGGCATATAATTAGCTAGAGGCCCGGTACACAAAATTCATGCACCTGAGGGGGGTTGTCCCTCAACCCAGCCTGCACCCTCTCCAATCTGGGACTCCTTGAGGGATGTTTGACTGCTGTTTAGGCCTGATTCCAATAGGGTTGAACCTAAATGGGCAGTTGGACATCCCTCTCACAATCCAGGACTGCTGACTCCCAACTACTTGCTTGCCTGCCAGCCTGGTCACGCCTAACTGCCCTCCCCTGTTGGCTTAATTGCTCCTAACTGCACTCTCTTGCTTGCCTGATCCCTCCCAACTACCCTCTCCTACTGACCTGATTGCCCACAACTGCTCTCTTTTGCTAGCCATCTTGTGGTGGCCATCTTGTGTTCATATGGGGACAGACATCTTTGACCACACTGGGGAAACCATCTTGTGTGTTGGAGTGATGGTCATGTTGCATATTACTCTTTTATTAGATAAGGTGATTTATAAATGTGCCAGGATATTCTCCAGAATTACTCCATTAGTTTATAGTCCTGCTACTTGAAGAATTCTGGAATCCAAATTCATATGTCCAGTTTGTCTAAGTCATGAATTACAGAAGCAATGACCTCCAAGTTCGTTTCTAATATCCTATCATATATCTTCTAATTAATTCTCATATCAATGCCAGAGTGATAATTCCAGAAGACTTCTGTTGCTCTCTTTGCCTTCAGAATAGATTCAAATGTTTATGTAGAACCCATTTCATATTTTCTCTCTTTCCAACTGCCTATGCCTCAGCACCCATAGCATGTTTGTTTTCTTCCTATCAAAATTGTTTTTTTCACTGCACTGTGCTTAAGAGACTATAAAATGTCTATTATTTTCATTGTATATTCATAGTCTAGCAGATATGTCATAGAAAAGTGACAATACATAATTGCTGAAATACTTAGTATATAAATTTGTCTAACAAGAAATAATTGCATACTTTATTCATTATTTATTATATGCTTAGTGTTCTGCTAAATATTATAGAGAATGCATCAACAAATAAGAGTGTCCTCTTTAAGAGGTTATAATTGTAGAAATAGCTAATGCCCATAGGATAATATTCTAAATGCAAAAATAATTGTAGAGAAAGAAGAGATAACCATGTACCTCAGTATGAACATAAGTCAGAGAAAAGCTGAGTAGCAGAGTCAGGCAGGAGGTATAAGGATTGGATTCCAAAGATGAGGATGTTTAGAAGCTACCTAAGCAGGACCTTTGAGAAACACATTGACTCAATGTAATACACTTTTACTGAGTGCCCAAGATGTTCCAGACCCTGGGTTAACCTCTGGGAATACAGTGAATACAGGATAAACCCAAAGGCTAGTAGTGAGAGCACTCTGACTTAAGTGGATGGATGATTTAAGTTGGACAGTAGGAAGATATGAAGAAGATCTTATTAAGAATAATGGTGTTGCCAAAACCGGTGTGGCTCAGTGGATAGAGTGTTGGCCTGGGGACTGAAGGGTCTCGGGTTCGATTCCGGTCAAGGGCATGTACCTTGGTTGCGGGCACATCCCAGTGGGAGGTGTGCAGGAGGCAGCTGATCAATGTCTCATCGATGTTTCTAACTCTCTATCGTTCCCCGTTCCTCTCTGTGAAAAATCAATAAAATATATTAAAAAAAAAAAAGAAGAATGGTGTTGGTCACCATTCTTGAAGGCCAAGTTTCAAGGCACAGCACTGTCTTTTAAGGCAGTGGGCTTGAAGCTGAAGCAATATGATAAAGGCCATGTAAGAAAAAGTGAGCTTGATTACAGTATGCATGAATACTATTAGCTATAAGTGGTTAAAATGGGAGAGGTATCACTTCACAGCTGTTATAGTCATTATCAAGAAGACAAGAGATGACAAGTATTGGTGAGGTTGTGCTGAAAATGAAATGTTTGCATATTTTGCTTCTTAAGCTGATTAATATGAAATAAAAAATAATGCTATTAGGGTAGGGGTTGGTTTAAGGTAGAATAAAGACATTGTTTTTAAAAATATCAATGGATTTGCCATAATAAGTAATTTTGTGGTCCAAGGCAATCACACACAAAAATGTGTATTCAAGGTGAATGAGATCTAGACCTGGAGTTAAGAACAGAGTGTATCATTAAGACCCAAAGAATTATGAATGTTAGATTTCTCTGCAGCCACCTATGTGAAGTTGAAATTCAGTAAGTGGAACTTCAGTTACCTTAATGTATTAATAAAAGTTCACTGTGTCAACTAATTGTTAACCAGATTCTCCCATGGTTTAAGATATTAAGAGATAAGCCAAGTACATCAATCACATTTAGTACCCTGAAGGACCTCTTGAGTAAATGTTTGTGGTTGTATTAATTACACTGGAATTGCATTGGGTTTAAATGTTAATTCTAATGGACAAAGAGGTTAATCCCCAAAGAACCTTTTAATTTTCTTCTAGCTCTTTGATTTTAAGAAAAGTTGAACAGATCAAAACTAAATTCACTTTCCAAATTTTTTCCATAGAGTTGGTTAATTACTGGAGGAATTTGATTCAACAAATAATTTATAGCTACCACTGATACAACCACAACAAAGATAAAATAATTCTATCTATATGTCAGTTTAGTCAGGCCAACTCCTTTGTATTCTTTAATTGCAATTTTTCTAAAATGTTGCTTGGTACTGAGTAGATACTCATCAATATTTGTTGAATAGATAAAATATCTCTCACACCAAATTTTTTCTGCAGTTTTCTGTAACACACAATGGCTTTACAGTTTCCAGTTTCTCATTTCTATCTTTCTTTGCAGTATATTTTATAAGTAATATAGGAGTGAGTAAGGCGTACAGGAGTTTCTGACAATGTCATCTTATATTAATAAGATACACATTTTGTGAAAGCTAAATTAAAATTTATCATTTTCCTGAACAAGGGAAGAATGACCTCTTACTGGAATAATTCCCTGGCATTGCCATATATTATTAGAAGCTAAAACAATGGTAATAACTAATTTTTCTATATTTCACAGTTCTGCTTCTGCCAAATTAGCAATTTTAAATAACTTTCAAGTCTCATAATTTAAACTGAAGTAATCTTGCCTATATTCTTGATTTTCAAAATGATCTGTGCTAAGATAAAGGTCTAGAAATGCATATGACCTTGAGGGGTAAGATAGTAATCTTGTTTATCCATTTTATACAGAATCACTTTTAAAAAGTATTTTTATTGATTTCAGAGAGGAAGTGAGATGAAAAGAGAGATAGAAATATCAGTGATGCGAGAGAATAGTAGATTGGCCTTGGGATTAAGCCCACAACCCAAGCATGTGCCCTAACCTGGAATTGAACCATGATTTTCTGATTTATAGGTCAACACTCAACCACTGAACCACTCCAGCTGGGCTGCAGAATTTCTTATATCCAATACTAAACTATTTGTAGGAGAAAAACCAATAAAGTACTTTCAGTAGCTTTAAATGATCTGGTTCATTGTCTTCAAGTAAAGTGACTACTCTCTTTTAGTATTACCAATCCAAATGATTATATGAATGGAAGAAATATGTACTTACTTACCTAATGTTTATGAAGTACCCAATTGATAGTTCTAATAACTGGCATATGCTTTTACATTGGCCTTTGGATGTCTAACATTTTAAACTTAGTCAATATTTAAAAAAATGAACTTCTGATCTCTCTAACTGGTTTCATCCTCAGAGCTTCAATACACTTAGATAACCCCATCCTTTCCAGTTGCAGACTAAAAACAATGGAGTCATCTTGATTCCTTTCCTATTTCTCATATCAGTCATTTAAAATACAGGCCAATCCTCTTGGCTCTGATGTGAAAACAATTAGACATTAAACTATGTCTTACTCCTCCCCAGATACCATTCTGTTTGAGGGGCATTACCTCTCACCTGGATAACTGGTAATGGTGTCCTAACTGGCCTCTTTGCTTATATCCTTAATCTACCTTCTCCCTACAGTCTTCTTCATATTACAGCAGTCAGAGGGATACTTCATGTCACTCCTTTGCTGAAAACTCTACAATGTTCCCCACTGAACTCAAAATACAATAAAAATTTATTTAATTGGTCTGCAAGGTTTGTTCTATATGCCTCCTGGGGTCTGCAAGTACTAACCTCCCTATTACCTGACTGGCCTCAACTCTTAACTATTCTCCCTCTTGCTCACTTAACTCCAGTCATAGCAGCCTTGGCATTTTCAAAAATGCCAGATGAGCTGCCTTTGTGAACCTACACAGTTCCCTCTACACAGAATGCCCTTCTCCCAGATATATGCATTTTTCATCTCCTTCAAGCCTTTGTTCAAATGTCTTCTCATTTGTTTTGCAGCCTTGCCACATATGCATTTTGCATCACTGTCATAGCCTGTTCTATTTTATTTTTCTATAGAACTTCTAATCTAATATACAGTATTTTAAATAGTTTATTGATTTTATACTATATTCCTCTCACCAGAATACAAGTACATGGCAGCAAGGATTTGACCTGTTTTAATTAATGACGCATCTCCAGCATTTAATAACTAGCACTAAAAGTAGGCACACAATAATTATTTTCCAAAAGAAAAAAGCCAAGTGCTTTACATTGTAACACTTCATTTAATACTCACAATGGCCCTCTCAGCTAGTTACTATTGCTTTCCATTTTAAAAATTCAAAATATGATTGTTAGAGACATGGTCAACCTCTCAAAGTCATATAAACCCGGTAACCAATCCAGGCATCCAGCCATATTACATCCTCCCTCTTTCAGAGGCCATGCTACATATTTGGTCATTGGAGGTCACCAAGACTCATAAAACCCTTGGCAACAAGAAACCCAAAATCTATTTGGTGAGAACAACTGACCTGCATGTGCTGTAAAATTGTACAGCCCAGCAGCACAAGAAGTGGGCCACAGAGCCAGATGCCTGGCTCCCTTCTTTCTTCTGCTGCCTATTTGCTATTTGTCCTTGGTAAGGTCACTTACCTTTACTTCACTTAAGATTCCTTGTGAGTCAATGATAACAACAATAATCATATCAGAGGAAAGTTGTGAGATTTAAAAGTATGTAAAAGGGATTTAACATCTTAGCCCAGGGCTTGGCAGATGCATCATGATTACTTTTTTTAAAGAGAAAATTCACATACCATGAAATGTATTATTTATGTGTACAATTCAGCAGTTTTTAGTATATTCACAGAGTTGTGTAACCATCTCCACTATCTAATTTCAGAAAATGTTTTTGTCATCTCCCAAAGACACTCTGTACCCATTAGCAGACATCCTCCACTTCTCCGTGCTTCCAGCCTCTGGCAACCACAAACCCACTTTTAAACTCTAGATATACATATTCTGGAATTGTGTACAAATGGAATCTTATAACACGTGGCGTTCTGTATCTAACTTCTTCTTCCCATGTTTTCAATGGTCATCCATGTCACAGCATGTATCAGTACTTCATTCATTTTTATGACTAAAGAACATTGCAATGTATGGATAGATCCTAGTCTGTTGTTCCATTCAGCAGTGAATGGGCATTTCAGTTGTTTCCACTTTTCATGTATTAAAAAAAATGATTCTATGAACATTTGTACTCAGGATTTTCTGTAAACACATCTTTTCTGTTCTCTTGAGTGAATGTCTCCGAGTACGAATATTGGGTCTTTTAGTAAATCTATGTTTAACTATCTGAGAAGCTGCCAAACTCTTTTCCTAATGTGACAGCACCATTATACATTTCTACTAGTCATATATGAGAGTTGTGATTTCTCCACGTTTATCAACACTTGTTATTGACTACCTCTTGGATTATAGCATCCTAGCAAGTGTAAAATGACATCTCATTGTGCTTTGGTTTGCACTACTGGTGCTGTGGTAGGCAAAGTAATGTCACCACCCTTGCTCCCTAAAAAAAATGATGTTCACATCCTAATTCCTAGAACCTATGATTATGTTATGCTACATGGCAAAAGGGAATGAAGGCTGCATATAGATTTTAAAGTTGAACCTAAAATAAGAAAGTTGTGCTAGATTAGTTGAATGGGCCTAGCTTGGGTCTTACGTGTGAAAGAAGAAGGTAGAAAGGCATAAGAGACAAATAAGAGGGATTTAAAGATGCTGTGCTGCTTGCTTTGAAGAATGAGGAACGAGCCATGCAGCAAGAAATGCAGGTGGCCTTTGGAAGCTGGAGAAGTCAAGAAATTGGATTGTACACTAGAGACTTCAGAAGCAACACAGCTTAGTGATAGCCATTTAGGATTTCTTATTTCCAGAACCATAAAAATTTGTGTTGTTTTAAGCCATCAAATTTGTGGCAAAATTGTTATAGAAGCACTGGGAAACTAATACAAATCTTGAACATCCTTTTAGGTGCTTACTGGACATTTGCAGTATATATTCTTTGGAAAAATGTCAATTCAAATCCTTCGTCCATTTTGCAGTTGGGTTATTTATCTTTCTATGGTTAAGTTGAAATAATTCTGTATTTTAGAGCTTTATCAAACATATGATGTACACATATTTTTTTCTGGCTCTGAGTTTGTTTCTTTTCCACTTTCTTGATGGGATAATTGACAGCACAAAGTTTTTAATTTTGATGAAGATTAATGCATCTGTTCTGTTTTTGCTTATACATTTGTGTCTTGTCTAAGAAACCATTGGCTAATGCAAACTTAAAAAAATATACTCCTATGTTTTCTTCTAAGTGGTTCATAGTTTAGCTCTTACATTTAGATCTCTGATTCTCTTTGAGTTAATTGGTGAAATGTTATGAAAGATATGACTTCATTCTTTTGCATATTGATACACACTGTTTCTTCACGTGTTCTTAAATATGGACAATTTTTTTTACATAGAGGTAGTCAATAGCTTGGCATATATTTTTATAACATAAAACATAGTCGAGGAGTTATTAACTTGCAATGAAGTCATTAGAAGAAGGGGTATTTTAGAGGAGATGGTACAAGAGCTGAGTTTTGGAAAGGAGTAGGATTTGGCCAGGTGAAAAAAATGGGACAAATTGCAGTGCATTGGAGGGAGCTTCTTGAATGAACAAAAGCAAAGAAAGTTAACTTATGAATGCTTCAATAACTGAAATTAATAGTTATATCTAAAGACTCTGTAGTGCAGTAGCCACATGAAGGGACAGACAGTACCCTTGCTGTCTGTACTCCTGGCCCTGGATTTATTCTCTTCAGGGGAATTGTTATTGAGCAAATTAAAAGACTAGGTTGTGGGTTGCTTTTTATTTTTTATACTTAACTAAGAAAGGAAATTTGATAAATTTACTTTTCATCAATTCACTCCCTTCTCAATATAGAGAAGGGGAGACTATTTGCTTGACAGTTTATTTAATGTAATATCAATACTGGATTGTCCCCTCATGTGCCCTGAAGAGATAGCTTCACTGCACAGGGTTTTCACAGTTTCTTTACTGAGTGTATCTTTATATTAATTTTTCTTTATATAAATAAGATTTGTCAAACCTTACACACTTGTGTAACCACATTCACCTATGTCAAGCTGAACTGTCATTTGTTAATAGTCACTTTCGAGCTTCAGGATGTGTATAAACTGTAGTGGTTTTACATAATAAATAAAACTGAAATGTCTTTAGAGATTTCACAACTGTCAAATATTGTAGCTCTGTGGGGATATTTTTGCTTGTTTGACATTTAATCTCCTACTTTCAAATGTCATGTTCCTTGGACATTATTGTTGCTTAAATATATAAAACTTCAAAACCTAATATAAAACTATCACAAAATAGAATGTACATATTTAAAAACTAAGTTTTTAATACTAATTTTCCAATATATATTTCTGCATAAAATGTGATTATCAAATTTATATTATGCATTATAGACATATACCTCACTATAGCCTAAGTTACATGAAAGT
>PVJN01050470.1:0-14829 GCA_004026805.1 Lasiurus borealis
AGCTCAGGGCTCTGCTGTGAGACTTGAGGAGGCAGAGGGCTCGGTGGCCTCTTCAGGAATCTGGCAGGGTGAGACTTGAGGAACGCAGACAGGTCTCATCAAGGGTGGGGTGACATACCTCATGGGAATGTAGGGCGAGCGCAGCTTGGAGGGGTGGCGGTGAGTTTTGATGGGACAAGTCACATGTAAAGTGCTGGCGGGGGTCGGGGGGGGAAGGGTCTGAACCCTGAAAACCAGAGGGGTCCCTGGGAGCTGATCTGAGTGGACTGCTGGCGTGAGATCTTCCCTGTTTCCTCATCTTTGCGAACTGGATGCTGAATGATACCGGCTAGATTGTGGTCAGGGGTCAGTGTCCGAATTACCAGACTAAAATTGTCCGGGTGAAAAAAGCAGGACATTTACACTTTCTGCTTCCCTTGGCACCTTCTGTCAAGATCTCAGGGTGTGGCCCCCAAACAGGACCCCTCTGCGTCACTGGGGTGCTACGTTGGGAGTGAGGTGTGAGCGAGCAAGAGTGCAGACTGTCACCATCAGCACCGGGAACTAAGCTGACGCAGCCTGAGGCCTCTTAGCTGAGCCCCCGGATGAGGTAATCCAGGCACCCAAACCCAGGCAGTGCCTTCCTAGGTGCCCACCCGCTCCTCGGAATCTGCCAATCACAGAGCCACACCCCCTTCCCAGGGGCAGCTTGGGAGAGATAAGGGGCCACGGGAGGCCACCAGCCACGTTAATGGGTGCTCCATCTCCAGAGGGAGGCAGGGGTAGGAGAGATCCTTTCCCACCATGGACCTGTCTCTCTCTGCTCACCTGGTGTGGGACAGTGATTGTGTTGTCACCCCTGCAGGCTCTCGGGCGTCTCTATGTGACTCCCCTGGGGCTGAGGACCTGGCCTGAGTGCAGCCCAAAGGGCTCTTGTTTGGCTACAGCGCCCCCTCCTGACCTCCTTAGTGAGGTGGGGCCCCAGAGCAGCAGGACGGGAGCTCTCCCTGGGTCCCCCAACCCCAGGGCCTCATTTAGGGACATGCTGGAAGGTCCCCATCTGTCTCCAGCTGGCCCTGGGTTCTCTGGAACTCTGTGGGACTGCCCTGGAGATGAGGGGATGTCTCTGGGGTCCTGGTTTCCATTTCCCCATCCCCCACTGCGTCTCTCAGGCAAGAATGCACACCTCCCACAGAATTGCTGCTCTGAGCCACTTCCTATCATGGGATTAAAAAATATACATATTTTATATGTATATAATGTGTATTACATATATATTATATAAATATATATATCTATACTAATAAAAGGGTAATAAGTTAATTAGACAGGACATCCTCTGGACAAAGCCACGGTGACCGGGGCTGAGGCAGAGGTGGCTAGGGGCGATCAGACTGGCAGGGGAGGGTGGTTAGGGGTGATCAGACTGGCAGGCAGGTGAGCCGTTAGGAGCCAGCAGTCCCGGATTGTGAGACGGATGTCTGACTGCTGGTTAATGCCTGATCCCTGCAGACATCCCTCAAGGGGTCCTGGATTGGAGTGGGTGCAGGCTGGGTTGAGGGACCCCCAACCCCCATGCATGAATTTCATATCCTGGGCCTCTAGTGATTTCAGAGAGAGGAAGGGAGAGGGAGAGAGCGATAGAAACATCAATGATGAGACTCAGCTGCTTCTGGCACCTCCCCCTCACTGGGGATCGAGCCTGCAACCCAGACATGTGTCCTGACTGGGAATGGAATTGTGACTTCCTGGTTCACGAGTTGACATTCAACCACTGACCAACACTGGCTGGCTCCTCCTATCTCTCTTTAAAATTAATTTTTATTTATTTTAAAATATATCTTTATTGATTTCCGAGAGGAAGGGAAAGGGAAAGAGAAACATCAATGATGAGAGAGAATCATTGATCGGCTGCCTCCTGCAGGTCCTCTAATGGAGATCAAGCCCACAACCCAGGCATGTGCCCTTGACCGGAATCGAACCTGGGACCCTTCAGTCCACAGGCTGATGCTCTCTACCCACTGAGCCAAACCGGCCAGAGCTAAAACTAGTTTTTAAACAGCCTCATTGCTCCCGTGTGGGGCAGCAAAGGGCCTTGGCTGGGAGCCTGTTCTCAGAGCAAGATCGCAGAGTCCTGGGCCCTCCCAGCCCTGGGAAGGCAGAACCTGCGTTTCCCCGGATGCCCCCATGCCGTGCACTCTGGAACGTGCTGCACGCTAGGATCTGCAGAGGCATCCGGAGATACAGCAAACTGCCTCAGGCCTGGAGCGCACGCCAGGGCTTCACATTGGTCTGCAGCGGACCCGGCATTGCTCGCTTCCTGTTGACTTTGCATGTTTACTGACGTTTAATGTGCATAAAGGAGAGGGCCCGAGGTTCCACCGCGCTCCCCGAGTTTTCCCCCAGGGACCGCACCCTGAAACCCACACGAGGAATCGGAGCGTGACCAGCACCCAGGAGCCCGCAGGCCCGCTCCTGTTGCTGCCCTCACCTCCAAAGGTGACTAGAAGCTGACTTCTCTCAGCCCCGGGTCTGCCCGCTTTGTGCTTGCTGTAAGCCGGGTCAGACAGTCTGCTCTCTCTGTGTGTGGCTCCTGCCATGTGGTGTGGGCTGTGGTTGACCCAGCCCCCGTGTGTGGAAGTCCCAGATGTGGGTGCACCACGATTCTTCTACTGCCTGTGGGCATTGGGTTGCTTCTAGTTTGGGACCAACGTGAATGTGGCCCCTGGGTCTCTCTCTCTTTTTTTAAATATATTTTATTGATTTTTTACAGAGAGGAAGGGAGAGGGATAGAAAGTCAGAAACATTGATGAGAGAGAGACATCCATCAGCCGCCTTCCGCACGCCCCCTATTGGAGTTGTGCCGCAAGCAAGGTACATGCCCCCGACCGGAATCAAACCCGGGACCTTTCAGTCCGAAGGCCGATGCTTTATCCACTGAGCCACACCGGTCTCAGCGCCCCTGAGTCTCTTAAAGGTTCCTGTGTGGACTTTAATGTCCAGCCAGGTTCAAGAGCCACCAGCCTACACCAAGCTGCCACCCCCGTTGGGAAGGAGCGTGCACCTTTGCAATGGCACGGCCAGTAGGCGCCTTCTGCCTAGCACGCTTCAAAATCTCATATTCCCAGGGGGCAATGTTCAGCATAAAAAGTGTTGTCTTGACAACAGCGTGGGCACAGTGAGCCACTCTTACCGGGGAAGAGAGAGAACCCTCCCCAAGACCAGGTTCCCAGACACCAGCCAAGGGCCAATCTTGTACTTTCTTTTTTTTTTTTTTTTTAAAAATGTATCTTATTGATTTTTTTTTACAGAGAGGAAGGGAAAGGATAGAGAGTTAGAAACATTGATGAGAGAGAGACATCGATCAGCTGCCTCTTGCATATCCCTTACTGGAGATGTGCCCGCAACCAAGGTACATGCCCTTAACCGGAATGGAACCTGGGACCTTTCAGTCTGCAGACTGACGCTCTATCCCCTGAGCCACACCGGTTTCGGACAACCTTGTACTTTCTAAAGCCGCCTGCTTATAGGGACACTCTCTCCCGCACTCTGCCCACCCTGCAGAGTCCCAGCTCCCTGGGGAAAGGCACACTTAGTTCCCTAACTGCGTCACTGACTTAAAGCTCAGGGGTCCTGACAGCGAGGCCTGGAGCCTCTGCCCGCAGGCCACCGGCTCCTGGGTTTTGTTAGCTGCTTAGGGGCGAGCTGGGGAAGGGGCTCAGGAAATCCCCTCCTTCCTATGGAGCTGGTAATTCACCAGAAAATGTGTTTTATTATAAGTCCAAGCGCTCCAACCGACCGGTGTGGCTCCGTGGTTGAGCGTTGACCTACTGTACCACGAGGCCGCCGCTCTATTCCCGGTCAGCGCACATGCCTGGGTTGCAGGCCTGATCCCCAGTGTGGGGCGTACAGGAGGCAGCTGATTGAGGATTCTCTCTCATCATTGATGATTTTCTCTCTTTCTCCTTCTCCCCTCTTCTCTCTCTAAGAATCAATAAAAACGTATTTTTTTGGAAAAAGGATTCCAAGTGCTCTCCAAGTAGGAAATCTCTTGGAGCAACTAATTCATCACACGTCAGAAATGGAAGTACTTGCTATCTATTTTAAAGGAATTAAAAAAAAATCCCAATAGAATTCCTAGTCTCAGTCATGGGCTAAAACACAAACATTAGTGTCGGGAGGCTGTCGTCCACGGATCAGCTTTTCTCGAAGAGATTGGGAAGCCCAGTTTCCCCCTCTCTACCCGGGGCCTGTTTCTCTGGGCCTGCAAGCAGAGCTGCCTGCCTCGTTTCTTCTTTTAACGGGGCTGACTTACCCAGTGAGCACGGCGTTTAGGGCCTCTGGTGCTTTCAGGGAACCACAAAAATGTTTTTTTTTTCCTTTAGGAACCACAAGAATACTTAAATTTCCTTAAAAATCAGAAAGAAGAAAATATGCTCTGGGTGGAAGAAAATATTTTAATTTTTAATCCAGCTTGGTTTGTATTTTTCTATATGTCAATGCAGTTGTAAAATAGAACTAATGTATATATATATTTTTTGTAAAATATATTTGATTTTTCACAGAGCGGAAGGTAAAGGAATAGAAAGCCAGAAACATCAATCAGCTGCCTCCTGCACGCCCCCTACTGGGGATGTACCTGCAACCAATGTGCATGCCTTTGACCGGAATCAAACCTGGGACCTTTCAGTCCCCAGACCAACGCTCTATCCATTGAGCCAAACTGGTTTCGGCTAATGTACATATTTTAATGGAAGAAAGTTTCCCCAAAGTGTCCAGGCCCCACAGAAATTAAAACGTGCCCTGCCTCTCAGATATTTAAAAAGATGCCACTAATAGGGAACAGAATGTTTCTAGTGCTCTGCCCTAGCACTGGCACTGAAATCGGGTTATTTCACGGGGGAAGACTTCCCGATTTGTATTCACTGTAAGACTGCTCCTGAGGCCTGGGACTCTAACAACTGTACCTCCTGGGACCCATCAGCATTGGTTCCTCGGGGAAGAGCCTCAGCTCTGGAGAGTGTAAAGCTTTTCCTTAGTAACTGCTACTGCCATTTCCAGCTGTTTCGGGTGGGTGGGGATCTCTAACCCTATAACCATATATGTGAAATCATAAAACATCCCCTGGGTGTTTCTAAAATATGG
Source organism: Lasiurus borealis (assembly GCA_004026805.1). Lineage (NCBI taxonomy): Eukaryota > Metazoa > Chordata > Mammalia > Chiroptera > Vespertilionidae > Lasiurus > Lasiurus borealis. The sequence continues at coordinate 5,125 of PVJN01050470.1, forward strand.
CTGTGCGGGGGCTAGAAGCAGAGCCTAGCGCTTCTCAGAGACCCAACAGCACTTGGAGTGCATTATTTTTTCTCTTAGTCTTTCTTGTTGAAAGTATTACATAGGACTTCCTTTCCCCCGATTAAACGCTTCTAGCCCGCTCCCATCCTCCCAGGCCCTCTGTGTCCATGGGTCATGCATCCATGCGTACAGGTTTGTTGGTTGATCTCTTCCCACCCACCTCCCCTGCATTCCTTCTGAGGCTCAACAGTCTGTTCATGCTTCTATGACTCTGGGAAATTATCTTATTTTTAATGAAAGGGCTAGTAAGGTATATTCCACTTTCTCTTCTTTTACTGAGAAATCAGACCAAAAAAAATAACATCAAGGATTACATGCTATTCGATCATCTGTTTGTGGTCACTGATTGGTGAACAGAAACTGGTCTTCATGAGATCTCAACTCACCTCGACTCCAGCAGCTACTGATCAACATGTGCTTGTGAGGAGACGTCCGAGGCTGGCAAAGGACCACCTGATCCAAACAGAGGGACCAATCCCGGGAGCTCCCCCAGAGCCTGAAGTAACCCGTGGGGAATGGGTAGGAATGTGGTCTCAGTGATGGAGCCAGAGATCTCAACTAAATGCTACTTGGATCCCACTTAACACAGTTTAGGAGCAAAACCTAAAAGGATAGGACTGATTCTACTAAGTTAATTATGTCCCCCAAACAAACCTCTGTAACTGCTTTGTTTTGTTAGTAATCCTCACCGGAGGATATATATCCATTGATTTTTAGAGAGTGGAAGCCAGGGGGAGAGACAGAGAAAGAGAAACATCGATGTGAGAGACACATCAGTTGGTTGCTCCTGTAGGCACCCTGTAGGGCGGGGGATCAGTGTAACCAAGGTACGTGCCCTGACTGGAATTGAATGTGGGACCCTTCCGTCCAAGGGCCAATGCTCTATCCACTGGTCCCAACTGGCTAGGGCCCTCCAGAACGTTTATAAGGATACAGAAGTGCCCAGCATTCAACAAGGCAAAGTTCACAATGTCTGCCACCCTCTATGCCTGCCCACTGAATGCATACTTAATGCCAGGATGCTGGTTTTCAAACACTATTCTCCACTAAAAGGAATCACGTTCCTTGGCAAAACAGCTAATTCCGGGGCTCTGGCAGGGAAAGAACAAGGTGAGTCTGGAATATCTTGTGTAGGAAAGTAAGAAAATGCTCAAAGAATAAAGGGGACTTGTGAGCTCACTTCAGCAATACACATACTAACACTGGAGTGATACAGAGAAGATCTGCATGGCCCCTGTGCAAGGATGACATGCAAATTCCATATTTTTAAAATAAATACCAGGTTTAAAAAGGGGGGAAGGGTGTGTCAAAAGTCAGAGAAGTCAGTTAGATGCTCTCACTGGCTAAATCTAGGACTATCCTCTATAATAAAAGGCTAACACGCAACTCAATCTAATGGCAGAACAACCGGTCTTTATGACATGCACTGACCACAGGGGGCCGGCATGAATGCAGAAGCTGCCCCCTGGTGGTCAGTGTGCCTCCCCAGGGGGAGCGCCGCTCAGCCAGAAGCTGGGTGCACGGCTGGCGAGCGCAGTGACGATGGCAGAACTTCTCTGGCCTCCGCGGTAGTGCTAAGGATGTCCAACTGACAGCAGGTCCACTCCCTGCAGCCTCAGACTGCGAGAGGACACAGGCCAGAATGAGGGACCCTACCCCAAGTGCACATATTTCGTGCACCGGGCCTCTGGTTTAAGAATAAAAACTTAAAAAATGATGGCAATTGATTATAACCCACAGAATAGATTACGAATCCATGAACCCACAACCACTCAAACAGATGAATAAATTAATAACATTTTTTCTTGCGGTTAGAGCCCACAAATAAAGAAAGCACGGAGATATGGGAAAATCTCCATTTGGCAACGACTATAAAAATAATTCAGCCAGCAAACATCAGCGGATGCTAAAATCCGTGGGTAAAATGGAGATGAGGAATGGATAGTCTCAAAAATATCTCCCCACAAAATATTAACTAAGAAGGGTGAAAAGCCGAGTGGAGAAAGCTGGCAGAAATGAGCTTAGTGGACTGATCAGAAGAGACAACCAGGCGTAGTATGCCACCCATAGGCGGAAATGCAAAAACACAGCCTCTGTCATGTTCTGGTACAAAAATGCATTCCATGGGTCCAATCATGTGGAAATAGCAGACAAACTCCAATTAAAGGATGCTCCTAAGGTGACTGCCTGGTCCATAATCTTCAAAATTACCGAGGCCATGAAAGTCGAAGAATGACTGAGGAATTTTCCTGATTGGACGAGAGATTTCAGGGCTGAGAATGGGGAAGTGTGGGGAGAGGGGAAAAGTAACAATACGGGAGGAAAACCAGCCTGTCACTACTTTACACACACGGAACACACACGTGCACAATGCCTCCCAGGTAGTGAACACTCACTGTTAGCCGTTACCATGATACTAGGAATGACTACTCATTAGCTGTTACTACTCTAACGTTTACTGATGAGTTTATCCAGACAACTTGCCACACTGGGCACCTCAGCAGTGCCAGAGACACTCACATGCCGCGCACACACCCCAAACAAGCGCATGGCATTTACAATCCAAAGGACTCGCCCACCTAAGACCGGCCTCCTGAACATTTCCATGCCTCAAGTTTACTGAGAAACATATAAAAATTAAAACACTCTCCGGGTCTGTCACCGAGTAGCTGAATGAAAGTATATCTGGGAAGTATATGCAGATATTTGGCACGTTTCCTTCTAATATTGGTGGAAAAAAATGAATGGGCTGGGTTGTCTCTCGCCTCTGACAAGATTTCTTTGCTGATAAATCCATAAACCCACAACACCCAAATAGATAAATAAATAACATTCTTTATCAAACACTGACGAGGCCCCTTTCCTTTGCCCGGCCATGGAGACACAAAGCTGACCAATAGTCCCTGCCCACGGGACAGTCCCTTTCTTGTTGGATAGACCACAGGTTGGCAAAACGGAAGCCAGAGTGAATGGGCTATCCCAGGGAACACATAGTGGGCACTACTTTAAATATATTTTTATTAATTTTTTACAGAGAGGAAGGGAGAGGGATAGAGTTAGAAACATTGATGAGAGACATCGATCAGCCACCTCCTGCATGTCCCACAGTGGATATGTGCCCACTAGCAAGGTACATGCCCCCGACCAGAATCGAACCTGGGGCCCTTCAGTCTGCAGGCCGACACTCTATCCACTGAGCCAAACCAGTCTCAGCAGTGGGCACTACTTTAGCTTGGAGTGGGCAACAGGCAAGTAGGGGTTGGGAAGTCACCAAGCTAGGACACTAGGACACTCAGCTGGGCAAAATGCAGGTTTGCACTACCATGGGGCCAGCCAATCAAAGGACCCCACTGCCAAGGATGGGGGCCCACGGCTGAGCATGACACCTGAATTCATGCACAGCAGGGCTGCATCATGCTTTCTTTTCAAAGTGTTTCTATGACAACAGGGGCACATTTTTCTCCAGACATAAGCCTTGAACAAAGAATACCTGCCACGCAACTCCGTAGTCCGCAAGAGCTGACATTACCAGAGCCGAGACTTAGCCCCTCTGGCTAGGTAAAAACACCACCCGCTGGACACTGCCTCGAGTGTGGGCCCTAGACCCAGGAGCACCTGACATTTGAGAATGCAACAATCTCAAACCTGGAAAAGCTTGTGATTTTGCATTTGAGAATGCAACAATCTCAAACCTGGAAAGGACAGATATAAAATTTTAAAAAGCATTTATGTGGTGGAAATGGAATAAGAGGGCTAAAGGAGACCCGAATAAAGAGTTTGCCATTTACTCCTGGTGAAGTGTGTTCAAGAAGCTTTTAGCAGAGGTTCCCCAGAAAGACTAGTTTAGAGTAACAGGCAAATCATTGGAAAAGGAAAGTGCAAACCTGGGTGGAAGGAACCAGCAAGTACCATCTGGTCTGTCTCTCCTTCCCCTATTTCCACAGCCACTGGCCATCAACAGGCAGCTATGACACGCACTGACCATCAGGGGGCAGACGCTCAACACATAGGCATGGAAACATGGAACAGATGAATCTCAGAGGGAAGGGGAAAGGGGGAGGATGGGAAGAAATTAACCAAAGATCTTATATGCAGACTAGAGGCCCGGTGCATGGATTCATACACTGGTGAGGTCCCTTGGCCTGGCCTGCGGAGATCAGGCTGAAACTAGCAGTCTGACATCCCCTGAGGGGTCCCAGATTATGAGAGGGGGAAGGCCAGGCCAAGGGACCCCATCAGTGCATCTATCTGTGCACCCATGTCAACAAACTATGGTTTGAGAGCCACAAGAGGCTCTTTGGCCCCTTAAGTGTGGCTCTTCCACAAAATAGCATGGCCTGGGCCAGTCTATTCTGAAGAAGTGGTGTTAGAAGAAATTTAAGTTTACAAAACTGGGCTCTCAAAAGAAATGTCAATTGTTGCACTGTTGATATTTGGCTCTGTTCACTGAGTTTGCAGACCACTGTAGTATACCATATTGAGGTTAATATATGCTGCTGTAATGGAAGAGCCACCTTAGAAGGAAAAAAGATGCTACAACATGAAAACCTAACTTATAAAATTAAGAAAGTTTATCACTTGAACTTTTTTATGCATTTACCTCATCTTTAAAAAAATACTGATTTGAACAGTAAAGAAAAAGATGGCCAGGCAGATTTTAGTTATATTTCTGGTGCCCAAATTAGTGAAGCTTTAGTGCAACCTGGAACTGATGGGGAAAATTAAATCTCTTACAACTTGCAGGTGGTTATTTATATTAGCCAAGTAGATGGGTTTTATCTTCACTTTCAGAAATTTAAATGCTATCGATCATTAGTATGAAAGCATAAAACATACCAGTGAGACTGAGACTCCAAACAAAATACAGTACAAATTTATTGACTCCCATCATTCTTAGTCAAGATTTAGGCAAAGTAAACAGACAACAGAATTGGATATGAATAAGCAATGGATTAACATTCCACAGAAATACTATTTGACTATGAATTTTCAGCCCAAAAAAGCTTATTCCTAAATAAAATCAAACAAGGAGTTATTCTAAGGATATAACAACAAAATATACACAATTATAAAACCACATTTGTTTTTCTTTTAACAATAAGCATATATTTAATGAAAGTTTTGAATAGTCTTGGATTAATATCAATAATTATCACTTTTGGAAAATCATTATTAATCAAGTATATAACTGGAAAATTTGGACAGCACTGACAAATGACCAAAGAGCACTGAATTCAATTATTTTACAGATTTACAGCAAAATACTTTGGTTCCCAAATGACTGTCTCTATACGGAATTTTTTTTGAAAAGCCTTACATGAACTCATTTTTCTCCTCCAGATCTAAACGTTGACTGTTCGATTTCTTCCTAGTCGTGTGGCAATGCCGTAGCCAGAGAAGCACTGAACAAACATGGCAAAAAAATTAGGCAAACATCAAACTTCTTAAAGTGCTAAAGACACAAGGGAAAAACCCATCTTTAAAACTTAAAAAGGTCAGTGTTAACTTATTAAACAATGTGTTAGCATTATTTAAATCAATGCTTTTCACAATTACTGCCAAAACACTGATACATCAGAAACTGATGTAATCTTCCAATATTAATTAGTGCAACTTATAAAGAAATACGTTATGAATGACATCTGGTTATTTTTTGTAGTAAGAAAAGGCAAATAATTTCACTTCCCAGAGTTCCAGATTGTGGAACGTACACACACACATTTGGAGGGAACAAGGCCAACTTCAGGTGAGTTAATTTCGTCTCCCTCTCACCTTGGCCCATTGGCTTGTGGATGCAACATGCCTTCCCTCCAGGGAAGGCCATGTTTTATTCTTGTCTGTGTCTATTCTCCGCACCAGTGGGTGCTGGGTGTGGCTCAGAGTATAACCAATTAAGTGGTGGGGCATATTTTTAAAGAGAAGGCTTTACGACTCGTTCAGATCAGAAAACCAAGAACCACTTAATCTCCCCACAAATGCACATGACATCACTGTTGAATCATTAGCTGAATATTTTGATAAAATTATGAAAACATACGAACCATAACCAGTTTTAAAGGTAAATATTCTATTATTCTTGAAAGATTACTATAAAAATGTGCACTAATGTTACCTCCATTGCTTACCTTAATAAAAACATGTTTTATGATGTTCCTCCCTCCCTCTCCAACATGAAAAAAATGATTCAATAACAAGTTCTCAGATTAACAAAGAATATATTAAAACATCTTACATTCTTTCCACAACTGCATAAAAAAAGCAGACATCCTGAATACTTACAAGGAATAATGAGCTTTCTACACTTTCAAAACTAATTACAATCAGAAAAATCTTTTTCAAGAATATATTTGCTAGCTAAAGAGTTGCAACAATGAAAGACCAAGTCATCTTACACAAAGTATTTGCCTACTGAGATATTCTTTAAAAACCTTTTTACTGAATAAAGCAATAAACTTGTCTTTCATTATTTTACTTCTTAACCCTTAAAATAGTTACGTTGAGTGGAAGCATATTTTATTCTTTTGACCACCAAAATAAACTCTTTCGGCCTAATGCTTTTAAGATACAGTATAAAAAGTAATAGAAAAACCAGAACTGTGTTATAAATGTTTTTGGTTCAAAATTTTATTTGAAGTCTTACGTTCCTTGCCTAGACAAAAATGTGAACGAACAAGACAAACCACTGGCAATTCTTAAAATCTAACAGATTCACAGAGCCTATATTTAGGTCAAAAATATTTTACTGGTCAACTTTATTTAAAAAACCTCAAAAAAGTGGCATCAAGGTTCAAGTCCTGGGATACTGAGTTTACAATGCCAAGTGTCACGGATACTCAAACAGCCAGAAGTAAGGATTATTAGATATTCAAACAGCCAGAAGTAAGGATTATTAGATACTCAAACAGCCAGAAGTAAGGATTATTAGATACTCAAACAGCCAGAAGTAAGGATTATGCTGAGGGAAACTGTCTTCTACTGAAGATTTAGCTACCAAGGTTTTCAGAGTAAGAAATACCACATCACACAGGGAATGAACTTAATGGACAATAATCCATCCTAATGTGGACATTAAACTGCATACAGCTTTAGTTTTGTCTCTGAAGTGCAGACTTAAGGAAATATAACGATAGTAATAATCATTAAAATAAAATTAATTGTAACTTAATTTTATTTTCCTTTCACCATCAAATTTAAGGACAGAAACAGGAAGTAACAACTCAAGTAATTTGGGACTTTTGAGTTTTCAAATGAAAAAATAAAAACAAATGAAATTTCATATGTAATTTCCATAATGTACAAAGTCTATTAGTATTTTATAAAAATGTTTGTGTTTTAAATAAAAAGACTGTCCTTCCTACCTTTGGTCTGGAATACGGGTAATGAGTTTGATAAGGACAGTTCTTTTCTGCTACAGCACAAATTTAAGTACTCAGCGTACTATTTCTTAGTCACAGTTAATTTTTTTTTTAAAGAATAGCTTGTAAAAAAAATTAATAAGCTTGGGGATCTTAATCCACATCATTCATTACCTTAAAACGATTTTGAGGTTTCCCCAATTTTTCTACTTTTATATATCTGACCACCCCAAACAAATAAAGTAAAATTGTACCTTTTCAAACAGCCCCTGGAACTCTGGATAACACCTATGGAAAGGCTTTTCATTACAACTCAGATGAAATAGAAAGAAAAAAAAAAAGCTCAAACCCTATAAACCAAAAGAAGTAAAAAACAAAAACAAACTAATGTTGGACCCTTGATAGCACTTCAATAGCTATTTAGGAAATGCGAAGCAGTGACTTGAAGCAGAACGGTTTCACCACGTGGATGAAACCACGATAAACTCCAACCAATTCTAACAGAACTTCTCACAAGACAAAGAGGTAGGAAACTGTATAATGTCCACATCGTTTCTGAAAAGCATGTGGAGGCTGCAGTGTGGTGTTTCTCCCTCTGCTTCACGTCTCTGGAAGCGAATGGTAATTCAGGATTCAGAGCCCCTGGGCTGACTCTATGTAAATATAGATCCTGACCTTTTTGTTATACGAATATTAATTTCCAAATTAGGGCCACGTTATCTTTGAACCAAATACACTCAGATTTTCAGAGGAAACCAAACACCTAAGTCCTCCCAGTGCCGGGCTGACCTTGGCCTGTGACGTGGACACAGCACAGCAGCAATCTGCTCACAACACGTGTCCCCGCCGAAGCCTCTGTAAACTGACCTTAGGGGCCGCCCAGAAGTGTTCATATTGTCATCTCCCAGGTCTCCCAGCAAAAATGACACGAAGTGACCCAAGAGAAAGTTATTTTATAAAAATCTAATTATTACTATTGCTGATTTAAATTTCACAATTTTCATACGAAAAGTTCTACATGACCACGAAATGCCAAATATTTTTATCAAGAGTCAAGATAATTTCTTAAAAGTTGAGTTTTACCACTTTTTTTATTGCTAGAGTATTCTAGAGACCTAAATCAACACTGCAAACTACTCCATCTCTTCCAGAGAAGTTTTGGACTTAAGAACACCGCTGAGGTTTAACTAGAACTTGTGTGTCTGATATAATTAAAAGCAGAAATCCTTTAATAGTATTTCACTAGTTGCAAATCAGTAAGGAAACAAAACCACCTCAATTAAAGATTCTAACTGACACTGTGGAATGAGGAATCATGCCAACAACCAAGACCAATTTCAACGTTAATGAAATCAAGTTGTCCTGTGACTGTGAGGTCCAGAAGCACAGTATTTTGTAAGTGTTTTCCTAAGTTGAGTCGACATTAGTAATTAATGTCAGTTTACCTCAAACTTGTACTCAAGCATAACAATTTCCAACCTTTATTATTATTTTGTAAAAAATATTTTTGTTTTCTATGACACATTTCACAACTTAGGCTGAAATCCGGAGGCTGTCCCCGTTGCGTTACGGGGAAGAGGGGAGGTCTTTTAATTATGGGTTTGTTCGTGACTCCAAAGACTAAAGGCGGTCTTGAATGTCCTATGGCAGAGTTTGCACATGAACTGGCGTTTAAATGTGATCGCTGAGAGGGGCGGGGCGTGGTAAAAAAGCGTGTCCGATTCCTGGGGCGCAAACAGCTTCTCCGCGGCCGGGGCCGCGTTCTCAGCCAGCCCCGTTGGACTGTCGGGCTCCAGGGGCTGGATCTTGGGCAGCGGCGGCGGCGGGGGCAGAGGGGGCGGTGACGGAGAGTTTGTGGGCACCGGGCACGCTTCCGATTCCTTATGCGCCGGGTCCTCTGTAGCCTGAGACATGTGGGACTGGAAGTGACTCCAGAGCCGGAAGTTGGTGCGGAAAGCTTTGTTGCACACGTGACAGATGAACGGTTTCACGGAACACAAGAGCTCCTGGTGCCGCTCCAGCTGCTTGTGCGAGGTGAACGTCTTGCCGCATTTCTCGCAGGGCCACAGGCCCGGGTCCTTGCCGGACGCCGCCTCTTTGGGGGCCGTGCTGGCCTCCGGCGCCGCGTCCTCAGCCTCCTCCGCGGGCTCCTCTTTGACCTGGATCTTCAGCTGCTTGGAAAGGCTCAGGTCTTCGGGAAGACACGAGGAGTCTTCCGAGTCGAAGTTGACCTGCTCCGAACCGTCGCTGAACGCGTTGTCCTCTTTGGGGGTGACCACGTGGTTTGCCT
>PVJN01050471.1:0-14803 GCA_004026805.1 Lasiurus borealis
ATGCCTTTCCCTTTATGGGCATTCTATGATATCTACTAGCCAGCTCTGAGAGTATGCACATATGAAACTAAAATACTGGGGGCTTTGGACCTTGGCATTTGCCTGGTTCTTATTGATTCAGAACTTCAGCTGCACAGCAAGCGCACTGGTATTTGAAATGACTGACTCCAAATGCAATACATGTGAGTTGTTTGCTGAAGAAAAAGAAAAAAACAAAAAACAAAAACACCCACAACTTCTACTTCAAATTGCTGTATTACAATAAGAAAAAAATTGACATCTATATAGTGGAAGAGAAAATTATCTATTAATGATCAAGATGAAATATAAATATGACAGATGCTAAAATACTTAACATACTCATTATCTCAAGACATTCAGTGATTAACTATGCATATTGCCTTTTATTATGCAAAAACATGCAGACGCTTTATTGAACATTATAAGGATTCCTAAGCAAGTAAAAATGAGCATATCTTTCAGTTAACATGCTGTATAACACCAATCAAATTTTCATTGGAAGTATAAACATCTTTCACTTAATCATCTTAGCAAAACTATGCATACGGTTCAGAATACAATGCTGCTTCTCTACATAACTCAAGTAAGTTTAATTCTTTTCCTCTTATTTATCCTCTTAAACATCATCTGTCTGGATGCATTACAAATTCACTCAAATTTCAATAACTGCTGAAATGTGCATTTATAGTTGTAATCTTCCCAATTTTAAATATTAATTAAATTTTCATTAATTCTTCTTTTTGGATATGCAGAGGATCTTATAAGAAAGGATGTATATTTTATTTACCTTTGTAGCCTGTAATACCTAGCCTATAACTAATAAATATTAACTATATATTAATATATGTAAATGTATATACAGATATCATTGGGTTTTTCAGGGACTTATTTGCTGGATAAGGTCACATTGGGGATATTCCATAGAGATCATGAGACAAAATGACTCCCAAAGACTGGGCCCTGGTTAGAGGTTAACATATGCCTTAGGCCAGAAGAAAGGGGGTTTAGTAGATCAGATAGCTTGTGAAACTCAGATTCGAGAAGGAGGAAATGTGCAGGAACCTCTTGAGTTTTTGAGAAACATCAAGCCATTCATTGGGCAGCACACTGAGTGAGTAGTGTGGAAGTGGAGAGAAATAAGGCATCCAAATGAGGGATCTCATAGAACACTTAATGTTTTAGAAGCAGCAAAAACCACACTAACAGGATTAGAGATGTTTTATAAAGAAAAAAATAAGTGTAAGATGGGCATTTTGCTCTGAATTTCAACACACTTTTTCTTACAGTCTTCTGGTACAATGCAGAATAGCTACAGTCATTCTTTGACAGTAGAGTGTTCCCTCCCCTTCCCTCCTGCAAATTATACGCTTCAATCTAAAATCCCCATTTCCTCCGCCATTCCTTTGTCATTCTTACTGGGTTCTCAACATCTTGGTTGTTGGCTTTTAGACATGATCTCTGGTTTGTCAATGCCTCTGTTGAAACAGTGCTCACAGGTCAACATAAAAAGCAGAAATTACAAAGGAAACAACTGACAGATTTCAACAAACCTAAATAGAAAACAACTACATGCTGAACAAACCTTTCCATAAGCCAAAATGTGAATCTCTGATTCCCTGCCTCAGAATCACATTTGGGCTCTCTAAGACTAAGATTCCAGAATTCTAACTTGATATTTTATATCAAATTTTCAATGGGCAGTTTTTATGAATTTACATTAAACATTTATGTATACAAACACACACATATACATGTTCATGCATATCCACCCCACTCCATACCACACAGACATACACACATATTTATTGGTGATTTTGGGAGCATACTTAAACTTCAAAACAGCTGTTGTAAACATTTACCAACTCCAGACAAATATTTATAACATATACAACAGAAAAAATAATAATATTTTAATGTACAAAGAGCAAGCCAATGAGACAGTATTAAATACTATACCCTGATTTAAAAAAATGAGCCCTAGACGGTTTGGCTCAGTGGATAGAGGATCAGCCTGCAGACTGAAAGGTCCTAGGTTCGATTTCAGTCAAGGGCATGTACCTTGGTTGCAGGCACATTCCCAGCAAGAGGTGTGCAGGAGGCAGCTGATCAATGTTTCTCTCTCACAATGTTAATTACTCTCTATAAAAAAAATAAAATAAAATATACATTTTTTTAAAAATGAGCAAAGGTATGGCTCAGTTGTTTTAATGTCATCCCATGCACTAAGAGGTCATTGGTTCAATTCCTGGTCAGGGCACATGCTGGGTTGCCAGTAAGGAGTGTGTGGGAGGCAGCTGATTTATTGGTGTTTTCTCTCTCATTCCTCTCTCTGAAATCAATAAAACCATATTTTTAAAAATTGAGCACAGGTTATGAATAACCAATCCATAAAAGAATAAATAAAAATAGCCAATATACTTAAGAAACACAATCATCTTCACTACATGTCCACCATCCCTTGTCTTCAAATTTAAAATAAAAAAAGCTCTGAAAATAAGATTTCCTAGCTTCATAGAGCAGCAAACCTAAACTGACTTCAGCTCCTTTGGTGGTAAAGCCTGATGAAAAGGGAGGATGTTGATGATCTCTGCATGTTTTAGTGTGTCCATTCAGTGCAGAAGAATGAGTGTTTCTTTATGGTTTGCTGTGCTACCCCAGACCACTTGAAGTGGTTGTATAATATACTGTTTTGTATTATCTTGCTAAAAGTAGAAATAAATTTAAACCTTGAAAGAGTTGTTGAACTAGTCATTATGGATATGTGTAATAAAAAATGAATATATATATATATATATATATATATATATATATATATATACACACACACATATATATATATATATATATAGAGAGAGAGAGAGAGATGCAAATCATAACAACAATGAGATATCATATCACACCAGTCAGAATGGCTATCATCAACAAATCAACAAGTGCTGATGAGGATGTGGAGAAAAAGGAGCCCTTGTGCACTGCTGGTGGGAATGCAGACTGGTGCAGCCACTGTGGAGAACAGTATGGAGATTCCTAAAAAAATTAAAAATGAACTGCCATTTGACCCAGTAATCCCACTTCTAAGACTACACCCTAAGAAATCATAAACACCAATCAGAAAGGATATATGCAACCCTATGTTCATAGAGGCACAATTTACAATAGCCAAGATTTGGAAACAATCTAGGTGCCCATCAGCAGATGAGTGGATTAAAAACTATGGTACACCTACACAATGGAATACTATGCTGCTGTAAAAAAGAAAGAACTCTTACCATCTGCAACAGCATGGATGGACCTAAGCCAGTAGGGGAAGGAAAAATATCACATGATCTCACTCATGTGTAAGATATAATGAACAACATAAACTGGTGAACAAAAATAGATACAGAGATAGAGAAGCATCAAACAGTTTATCATTCTTCAGAGTGAAGCCAAAGGAAGATTGGGTTGGGAAGTAAAGGACCTGCATGCATGCATATAAACATACAGAACAGACACAGACACTAGGGGACTGGAGGCATGAGCTGGGGTGGCCAATGGGGAAAAATGAGACATACGTAATACTATATATAATACTTTAAATAATAAAAATTAAAAAAAAATGTATATCAAAATGAAATACTCTTTTTTTTGTAAATCAAATTAGAAACTAGTAATATAAATCCAATATTCTTTGTTGGTGATGGGAATGCTTACATTCCTATTTTTATCATGGAATGACGAATAAAACACCCTCTGGAGAGAAATTTGCCTAAGCATATTAGAAGTCATTATAATATGCAACCTTTTTAACTTGACAAACCAACTTCTGGGAATTAATCTCAAGAAAATAATTATTGTATCATGTTCATTGCAGCACCAGAAATAATAATGAAATGAACACAAATGTTTAACAATAGGGAATTTGTTAATACCATCACAAATGAAATTATAATATATTCATTAAAATGATCTTGTGAAAGAATATTTCATGATGTGGAAAATTTTAATAATACATTGTGAAGTGAAAAAGCAAATTACAAAACAATAATAATGTAGATGATGATTCTGTTTTGGAAAACTATTCATGCAATTATGTGCATAAATTAAAGTTTACAAGTAAAGACGGATTTACCTGGACAATTGTATTATAACAAATTGTATTATTCCTTCTTTGTTCTGTGGTGACATTTTTTTACAAAGAATCTGTAATGTTTTTGCATTTAAAAAATCAATACACTTTCAATGTAATTCTCCACATTCCACATAATTCTGCTGAAATGTTCTGACCAGGATGAAGTAACATGATGTGTTTACTTCTATCCTGGACACTTCAATGAATGCAGTCCAAGTTGACTTTATAAAAGAATAAACTATGTATTTTTAACTTGGTAAAGTAAGAGAAGGCTTCCATATAAGGCATAATAGTGATAATATTAGTAACAACATTAAAACATAAGAGGAAAAGAAATTTAATGAAATTATAGGCAATCAGAAGCCATATTGCCAACAACTCTCCAAGGAGACCCTTTCTTATGCCTCACCTTCTGTTCCTTCCATAACCACAGGAATGGCTTCAGGGTGTAAAAACTCTCTGATTAAAAAAAGGAAATGAGCAGGATGGGGGTTTCAATTTCAAAATAGCAGATTGAGATAATATATTTATTTTCCTTTTCACTCTAAACATCATTGACATTATTGCCATAGTATAAAAATGAGGGAGGGGAAGGAGATGTAGAACAAAGTGCAGAACAACAGAGTGCATCACAAATCGCTCCCACATAGTGAAATACTTCTAGAGCACAGCAGAGACAGAGGCCTTCAGTCTATTTACAGCTCTAACATAACAGGATGAAAGAGAGCCAGAATAGAAGGATGCACATGTTTCGTACATAAATATACATCCAAACCTAATTCAGCATATGTTGAACAATAATGCACGTGCACAAAGTAGGACATACTCAGTGATGTAAAGATGAGTTATGGGGAAAAATACACCTGTTCTCATAGTTTATTATATTAATAGTTGAAAGTAGAAAAGAATGAAGTCACATCTAATCATCTCTAGAGATGTTAAAACGCTGCTTTACTTTATAAAAACTCACCACAAATTCTGGCTAACGACTTAGTAAGTACTTCTCTCTCTTTTTCAATATATTTTATTGATTTTTTATAGAGAGGTAGGGAGAGGGATAGAAAGTCAGAAACATCGATGAGAGAGAGACATCGATCAGCCGCCTCCTGCATGACTTACTGTGGAGATGTGCCCGCAAACAAGGTACATGCCCGGAATCAAACCTGGGACCTTTCAGTATGCAAGCTGACGCTCTATCCACTGAGCCAAACCGGTCTCAGGGTAAGTACTTCTCTTACAGTGTTATACACCAATAGCAAAAATGATACTTAATGGTCAAATGGGTAAGGAAAAAAAAACCCTAAAACTTCAATAATGAAATAGGATCAACCATAAGCTGGTCATCCATAAAGCAATTTTAATATCCATTTGGTATCTAACAGGAAAAAAATAAACTCAATCTAACTAATACCTAAAAAATTAAAGATCAATAAGATATTTTTGACCTTTGGACTACCAAAATTTTTAAAAGTTCAATAATATCCATGTCAGCAAGATATGGAGAAACTCAGGTGTATTAGTTTACTATTGCTTCAGTAACCAATCAGTATAAACTTTGTGTCTTAAAACAATACGAATTTATTATCTTATAGTTCTGAAGGTCAAGTTTCCTAAAGGAGTCTCAGGGAACAAAATCACGGTGTTGGCAGGCTGCCCTCCTTCTGGATGCTTTAGGAAAGAATTTGTCACTTGGCCCTTTTCTGATTATAGAAGCCACCTACATTCCGTGACTTATTGGCCCTCCTCCTCTATCTTCACAGCCGGGAGTGTTGGGCCAACTCCTTCTTATGCTGCCATCTCTCAGGTTCTCTTCTGTCTCCTTCTTCCTCTTTTAAGAACCCTTGTAATTAACCTGGGCTCTTCTGGATAATCAGGATAATCTTCCCATTTTAAGGTCATCTGATTGGCAACTTTAATTCCAGTGCAACTTTAATTTCCATTTGCCATGTAACTTAACATACTTGCAGTTCTATTGACTAGGTGTGGTTATCTTTGGAGGGAGGGATTTATTCTCTTTGCCATACCAGATAATTTTATTCACTGTTGGTGGTGTATACATTGGAACAACCTTTCTGGCAAATTGCTATTAAGATATTCTTGTAGATAACTGTTCATCAGGGAACTGTTATATATTAATTAGATTTGGAAGCACTATTCCGCCCCCCCCCCAACCTCTGCTTTTTATAGAGCTTTAAAATAGATTTCAATAGAAGTGCTGAAAATATTTACATTGGCCCTGTTTCCTCAAGTTCAGTGATGACCTACTCTATATACTAGTAGCCTCACAAGCAAGTTACAGCCTATTCAGAGATGAGGATAATTTTCTGACATTCAAAAACAAATCAGATTTATTTTTTCTAAGAAATGAAAGAGTTAGAAAGTCATTTTAGTAGAAAGATGAAGCATTCCATAAATTTGAACACAAATAGTGAGGGTGCCTAAACATTCTAGATCTCTGGGAATCAATCAGTTAAAAAATATGTTCCATTATTTCTTCAGGTACTGTCTCAATGGGTCAATCTCAGAAAATACACACTGAATTATCTAGATAACCTTAGAGATTAACCAGAAAATGTTTTGGAGCTACTAATCATGCAAATGCAGACAGAACTAACACCTGGACCAGGCTCAAGGTGCTAAGTTTGCTTTCTTCTCTGACATAAATCATCAACTCATTTTTTTCTAATCACATTATGCTCTTGTATAGCTCACCCCACCCCTGTTATAGAGCAAGAGATCTTTCCAACTAGAAAATTTTATTTTATAAGAATCCCTCTTCTAAAGTTCTTCCCTTATATTATTAAAATCCACACATTTTCTTTCTATCTTTATCAAAATAAACCATAGCATTTTGTTTTATTATAAAGATTATAATAAATATATGTCTAAAGCTAGCCCTTCCATAAAGCTAGCACCCTTGAGTGATTCTAGATGAAGATACATAACACAAAGTAGTGTTATTATTAATATTAAGTAGTTTGCAGTTGAAAGTAGGTGGTTGTTATTTTTATAAATTAGTAAAAAGATTATCTATGAGTGAATTTAAGAGCCTTTACAATTTTTATTTATTTGGTGTTTTTTCTCACATATAAAAACAGAAACATTTACTCCTAATGTAAAAGTCAGTCACTGCAGTTCTTCATTATTCCATTCACAAGTAAGCTCCTGTGGGGAGGGACCTGTCACTTTGTGTCTTCTAGGAGCCATGATGGCCTAAATCAAGGCTTACCTCTCTTCCTTCTTCCATGGATTAGGAAAAAACACAACAGGGTCTGTCACGCTCAGAATCTCTTTCTGATGAATTTGCAATCATAATTTTCCTAGCCTGTTTCATAATATAGTATTTCATAAATACCAAATTTTACCACTTCCATAGTTTCCTTTGCAGCTACTTATAAGTTATATAGGACACGAGTTTCAACTAGAAGAGTTTATGTGAGGAAAAATCAGTTTCAACTAGAAGAGTTTATTTCAGGAAATACATGGTAGCATTAGAAAAAGATTGCTTTTGGGTAGAAATGGTTGCACTTTGTAAAATATGAGAAAATTGAATTACATGATAAATATTTCCAGAATCTATATGAAATTTAATGCATAACTGATCTAATGTCAATAAGACCTTAAATAAGACCTGTAAAAACAAACATTTCCATTTCCGATCAATACAAATATGATCCTCACATAGAAACTTTGTTAGTTGCTCATATAGATACCTTGATCCCCCCCCCCAAAAAAAAGTGTAATAAAATTGCTTCCATTTGGAATAAAACATGATTCTTGAGTCCCAGTGACTTTCCATGTACTGGTTTAGGAGCTGATCTGAGTTTAACCAATATCTTCTGAATATTCTCTGTGTTGGAGCTGAACTATTCCATGTAATTCTCATAACCTTTCAGTAAAATGATTATATAGATATGCACTCAAACAAATGAAATGCAACAGGAGAATGGCTATAATTGAATCTTATAAAAACTGCCAGGGGGAGAAAAAAAAAAGAAAAGAAACACTTAAGCTTACCTGAGAAAGGAAAACGAGGCTATACAGAGAGGTTTGTTTCATTTTAAGTTGAGGGTTAAAAGATGGCTGAGAGCAGCAAAGCATGCACGTCAAGGAGAGGCCCTCCTGTTGCATGAGCCAAGGCCTACACCATAAAAAATGCATTATGACGTAGGGAATCAGCTGGTATTTCAGACTCATAGAGTATAAAATGTAGATGTGGGTGGGGATGGACAATGAGGGTGATATCAGGAAAAAGTCAGCAGCTAGGCATAGGCTAGATGATGAAAGGCTTGGTATGGCATGAATAGAATTTCTAATAGAGGAATTTTGAGGATGAGATATTTTTGTTAAAAATATTACTTTGGAGAAATGGTGTAAGTCTGAAAAAAGAGAAAGAGTATTGTACTCAGTTTTTTTTCCAAGATGACGGCCAGCAGGATAGCAGTGAGGGAGAAAGTGTGAATGGGTGAGGGAATGAAAGGGGAGTGTGTGGATGTATGATGTGTGTGTGTCTGAGTGAGGGACAGCTAGATTTTGCAGGACCTTCAACGGATGGTGGACCAGGCTCACCTAGCCAGATAGCCCCTGCTACTGCAATAATCTCTCCCAGAGTGTCAACTCTGCCATAGAGGCCACACCATCTTGAAGGGGAGAGTGGCAGTGACTGGGAGTCCAGCCTCACCTCCATCCAGGTGCCCTCAGACACCACCTGGGACCTTACAGCCATAACGACCAGGTAACTGCTGCCTTGGCTATGAACACACAAACACGCAGACTCTAGCCTCCCTGACCAAGGGCTGTTGTGAGTACCAGAGCACGCTCCCCTCCTACTAGCCAGATACTTTAGCACTGGGCACTGTAACCATACCAGCAGCCATGCAAACAGTCACTGCCCATGACCACATGGGGAACAAGCAATCACAGCCTGCAATCACTCCAGGAGCAAGCAGCCATGGCCCATTAACTACATGAGGAAAAAGCAGCCATCACCAGTAACCACGCAACAAGCACCCACCACAACTCTCAGGGGAGCAGCTGAAGCCTGTGACCACCCATGAAGCAGCCACTGTCCATGACCGCCTGAGAAGCAGTAGCCCTGAGAATGTCTGAGGAGCAGCTATTGACCACAAGAAGAGCAGCTGCCACCAATGACTGAGCAACCCACCACTGGGCCCTCCACTGCAGCCACAGGCCCTTGGTGATTCAACACCTAGATCCTTCAGTGAGCAAAATTGGGGAGATAGAACAACCAGTAAAGGAAAAAAAGGTGGAAATACTAGAAAAGGAACTAAATGAAAGAGAGGCAGGCAATGTGTCAGATAACAAATTCAGAATAAGGATCATACAGTTCATAAACTGGATTAATGAGAAGATCAACAACCTTTGCAAGAATCAGGATCAGGAGGAAATAAAGAATGATATAATTGCAATAAGAAACACTATGGAAGCTTTCAACGGTAGACCAGGAGCAGTGGAGGGCCAAATTAGCGAATTAGAAGACAGGGAAGCAAAACACACCCAATCTGATCTGTAATTGGACAAAAAAAAATCAAAAGACAGGAGGAGAGCCTGAGGGAGCTTTGGAACAACATGCAACAAAGCAACATGCTACATGTATTGGTTATAAATGTGGATTAAAAAAAATAATAAGGCTGATTTTGTAATCAAAGAAAACAATAATTTCAAGAGAAACATCAAAAGTGCTTTATTCAAAATAATGTCCATCACTAGCTACACATTTCCCTACATTTCAGGTAATTTGTGGATACCATATCAATAGAATTTTTCTTGTTTTGAGGCAAACCATTCAGAGATCCAATTTCCCACTTCTTCGTATGTTGTGAAGTGTTGTGCAGAAAGTATGTGTGCCATTGATTAGAACAAGTGGTAATCTGAAAGAGCATGGTCTGGTGAATATAGTGGGTGGGTTAGCATTTCTCAGGCAAGATTTTTAATGTGTCTTTAACTGGTTTTGAAGTGTGTGATGGTGTGTCATCATGAAACAAAATTACTTTGCTGTATATTCTGGAATATTCTGATCATTTCACAATCAAAGCGTGGTTCAAATTGAGTGTTGTCAATAGTATTAATAGTTTCACCTTGTTTTAGAAGCTCATAATACACTACACCTTCATATCACACCAAATGCAGAGCACTGTCTTCTTTTTGAAGCGATTTGGATTTACAGTTAATGTTTATGGTTGACCTGGATCAACCCATGATTTTGTGCATTTGGAATTCTCAAAATAAATCCACTTTTCATTACCAGTTACAATTCGATGCCAAAAAGACTTTATTTCATGCCATGGAAGCAACATCTTACTGATGACTTTTCAGTTTTCCATTTGTCCTTTTTGTTCAGTTGATATGGCACCCATTTTCCTTTCTTTAAAATCTTTCCTATTGCTTGTAGATGATCAAAAATTGTTTTCTGAGAATCATTTAATCTTTCTGCAAGTTGTTTTGAGTTTGACATGCATCTTCATCCAATAATGCTTGTAATTCTTGGTCTTCAAGCTTTTTCAGTTGACCTGGACATTCTTTGTCTTTTACATAAAAATTATCACTTTTAAAGCTTTTAAACCAGCGTTCACAAGCATCTTGAGAATGGAGTATATTCACCATAAGCTTCCCTAAGTATATGATAACTTTTTATTAAAAATAAAGTAATGAATTAAAACTTCCCACAAATGCCTTTTTTTGGCATGAAATTGACATTTTAAGTGTAAAAATATCTATGATGTTAACACCTTCAGCAAATTTGACATATGAAGTTTTGAAGCTTGTTGTCAATACAACAAAATAGCATACATATCAAATCGCACATATATCAACATATGTGTAACTCCATCTATTGAAAAAAATCTGCATTATTAACCACTACACCTAGTACATATAATAGGGGTGTCAGAAAGACAAGAAGAGGAGCAAGGGCTAGAAAACCTATTTGAAGAACTAATGTGATAAAACTTCTCTGATTTGGGGAAGAAAAAGTCACAAAAGCACAGAGGATCCCAAACAAGATAAACCCAAAAAAGACCCACAACAAGACACTTCATAATTACAATGGCAAATGTTAATGACAGAGAGAGAATATTAAAGGCTGCAAGAGAGAGACAGAAAGTTACCTACAAGGAATCTTGTATTAGATTATCAAATGATTGCTCAACAGAAACACATCAGGCCAGAAAGAAAGGGAGGAAGATATACAACGTGATGCAAAGCAAGGAACTGAATCCAAGAATACTCTACCCAGCAAGGTTATCATTCAAAATTGAAGGAGAAATAAGGAGCTTCACAGACAAAGAAAGGCTAAGGAGTTTATTACTACCAAGGCAGCAATGCAAGGAATGGTAAAGGGACTGTTGTAAAAAAAGAAGAAAAAAGAAGGATGTGGGGGAGGAACACGGGCAAAAAATAAAATAAAATAAAAATGTCTAAAAACAAGTACCTATTGATAATAACTTTAAATGGAATTAGACTAAATGTTCCAATCAAAAGAAATCAAATGCCTAACTGGATAAGAAAACATGACCTATTTGCTGTCTATAAGAGACCCATTTGAGAACAAAAGACTCACACTGACTGAAAAATATCTTTCTGACAAATGGAAATGGAAAACACAAAAGCTGGGACAGCAATACTTATATGTGACAAAATAAACATCAAAGTGAAGGCCATTACAAAAGATAAGAAAGGCCACTTCCTAATACTGAAGGGATCAATATAACAAGAAGATATAACTCTGGTAAACATATATACACCCAATGCAGGAGCATCCAAATACTAAAAAAAAATATTCTGAAAGATATTAAGGGAGAGACTGAAAGCAATATGACCATAGTAGGGAACTTTAATATCCCATTAACATCACTGTATAAATCCTCTAGACAAAAAAATTAACGAAGAAACAAATATCCTAAATGACTCACTAGATCAGATGGACTTCATTGGCATCTTCAGAACATTTCACAGAAAACTACAGAATATACATTCTTCTCAAGTGCACATGGGGCATTTTCAAAAATAGATCACACATTGGGTCATAGGCAAAGTCTCTTCAAATTCATGAAGATTGAAATCATATCAAGCATATACTCAGTTTATAATGGCATAATATTAGATATCAATTACAATCAAAACAATCAAAACAACTCAAACACTTTGAGGCTGAATGACATGCTATTAAACAATGATTGGGTTATCAAATAGATAAAAAAGAAATTGATAACATCTTGGAAACAAATGACAATGAAAACACAAGAGTCTCAAACCTATGGGACATCATGAAAGCAGACATGAGAGGGAAGTTCACAGCATTAGAGGCCTACGTCAAAAAACAATTAAAAAAATGATAATGAATTATCTAACTCCAACTTATTAGAAATAGAGCAACAAGAACAGCACAGAGTGAGCAAAAGGAAGGAGATAATATAGATCAGAGCAGAAATAAATGATATAGAGACCACCACCAACAACAACAAAATACAAAAGATCAATGAAAATAAGAAGATAAATAAGATTGATGAACCTCTAGTGAGGCTCACCAAGAAGAAAAGAGAGAGGAGCCAAATAAACAAAATTAGAAATGAAAGAGGTGAAATAACAACAGATACTTTAGAAATACAAAGGATTATAAAAATATTATGAACAACTTTATTCCAACAAACTAAACAACCTAGAGGAAATGGATACATTCCTAGAAAAATAATACCTTCCAAAACTCAACCAAGAAGAATAAAAACATCTTAACAGGCTGATAACTAAGGAGGAAATTGAAACAGTCACCTAAAAAGTTCCAGCAAACAAAAGCCCAGGGCCAGGTGGCTTCACAGGGGAGTTTTACCAAACATTTCAAAGAAGAACTAAAATCTATCCTTCTCAGACTATTACAAAAATTTAAGAGGAAGGCACACTTCCTAGCTCTTTCTATGAAGCCAGCATTACCCTAATCCTAAAACTAGATAAAGACACTACAAAGAAATAGAACTATAGGCCAATATCCTTGATGATCATAAATGATAAAATCCTCAACAAAATCCTAGCACATCAGATCCAGCATTACATTAGAAAGATCATACACCATGACCAAGTGGAATTTATTCCAGCTAATGAAGGCTGGTATAATATCCATAAATCAATTAATGTGATACATCATAAACAAATTAAGAGACAAAAATCACGTAATCATATAAATTGATGCAGAAAAGGCATTTGAAAAAATCCAACACCCTTTCCTGATAAAAACTCTCAGCAAAGTGAGAATAATGAGATAATACATCAACATAATAAAAGCTTTATATGACAAACCTACAGCCAACATCATACTCAATGGGCAAAAACTAAAAGTATTTCCCCTAAGAATAGGAACAAGATAGTGAGGCCCACTTTCACCACTTTTATTTGACATATTACTGGAAGTTCTCGCCATAGCAATCAGACAACAAGAAAAAATAAAAGGCATATAAACTGCAAAAGAAGAAGTAAAATTGCCATTATTCACAGATGACATGATAATGTACTTTGGAAACCCTAGAGACTCCATAAAAAAAAATACTAGACTTAATAAATGAATTCAACAATGTAGTAGGATACAATACCCACCAATCTAAGGCTTTTTTATATAGGAATAATGAACTCTCAGAAAGAGAAACTAAAAAAAGAAATCCATTTACCACTGTAACAGAAAAATTAAGGTACTCAGTAATAAATTTAATCAAGAACGTAAAGGACCTGAAGTCAGAAAATTATAGGATGCTTAAAAAAAGAGATAGAGGAAGACATAAACAAATGGAAGAATATAACGTGTTCATGGATTGGTAGAATCAACATTCATTAAAATGACTATACTACCCAAAGCAATCTATATGTTCAATACAATACCCATTAAAATACCAATGGCATACTTTAAAAATCTAAAATAAACTCTCCAAAAATTCATCTGGAATTTAAAAAAAAGACCTCGAATAGCTGCAGCAATCCTGAGGAAGAA
This sequence comes from Lasiurus borealis, assembly GCA_004026805.1. Lineage (NCBI taxonomy): Eukaryota > Metazoa > Chordata > Mammalia > Chiroptera > Vespertilionidae > Lasiurus > Lasiurus borealis. The sequence continues at coordinate 14,124 of PVJN01050471.1, forward strand.
GAAAAAGGTAGGTAGCTGTATTACAAAGCCACTGTCTCAAAATAGCCAGGTACTGGCACAAGAACAGACATATAGACCAATGGAATAGAATAGAGAACCCAGATATTGACCCAAACCACGATGCTCATTTAATATTTTACAAAGGGGGCAAGAGCATACAATGGAGTTAAGACAGTCTCTTCAATAAATGGCTTTGGGAAAATTGGATGGACACATGCAAAAAAAAAAAATGAAACTAGATCACCAACTTCCACCATACACAAAAATAAACTCAAAATAGATAAAGGACATAAACATAAGGCAGGAAACCATAAAAATCATAGAAGAAGCCATTGGCAACAAAATAGCAGACATTTGTCTTTACCTATGTAGCTCCTAGGGCAATGAAACCTAATGCAAAAATAAACAAATGGGACTACATCAAAATAAAAAGCTTCTGCACAACAAAAGAAACCACCAACAAAACAACAAGAAAGCCCACTGTACGCGAGAACATAGTATCCAATGTTATCTCCGATAAGGTTTTGGTCTCCAAAATTTATAGGAAACTCCTACATCTTAACAAAAGGAATATAAACAACTCACTCAAAAAAATGGGCAAAGGACCTAAATAGACACCTTTTGAAAGAGGACATACAGAAGGCCAAGAGACATATGAAAACATGCTCAAAGTCACTAAT
>PVJN01050472.1:0-14828 GCA_004026805.1 Lasiurus borealis
ATGGCGGTGAACTGCTGGATTAACCCCTTCAGCGCCGACGACGCCGCGGAGCCCCCGTGGGCAGCCATCTTACCGCCGCCGCCGCTGCCGCGGAACAACAACACAGACACACACGGACCGCCCTCCCCCACCTCGCCGTTGGGTCTGCGCAGGCCCAGAGGCCGCCACCGCGCTCCGCCCCTCGCTCCCCGCCCCCCCCGGGACGGTCGGCGCAAGCGCACTCCCCGGCGCGTCCGAGAGCGGTCTCTGCTCCGGGTTCGCCGCGCCTGCCGTTTGCTCCCTGCGGCCGCGGTCTCCTTTGCAGCCCCTGGCGCCTTGCTCTCCGAGCGCCGAGGCCGTTCTCATAGGCGCGGTGTTGGTTTCTGGTTTCCGAAGGAGTTTTCGGGCTTGGCAGGTAGTGGGCTTTTCGCGTTTCAGTGTCACAAGCCTTATTGGCAGACCCTACTGCCCATGACATTTTTTTTTATTTTTTTTTGCAGCTCCATAGCCTTGTGCTAAGACTCCTGTAGCTCCCATCAAAATACAAATTCTGCATCATCACACTGAAGCGACTTTCCCAACCTCTAGACTAATTGCATAGCTAACCTAGTGCGGGGACCCATCCAATAGAAGTGAAATAACCGAACCCTTCGTGCCGATGAAGCACTGGGTGCAGGCTGACACATGGTAGATTCTAATAAACTATTGTTCGGTCCACTTTCCTTCAGTAAATTTGTCAATATGTCTCCCCTCCAGACTTCACTTCGTTTCCTCACCTGCAAAGGGAAGAGGTGTCATTTATGTAAAAAAAAAAATTGTGTGTGTGTGTAGGTGTGTGTACACACACATACACATACACACACACACAGAGAGAGAGAGAGAGAGAGAGAGAGAGAGAGAGAGAGAGAGGGAGAGAGAGGGAGGATGGGAAAAAAATGTATAGAGAAGGTACTGGCAAGGTGTCCTCAAAACGATAATGGTTACCCCTAGAGAGGAAGGCAATAGGCGGGTGGTGAAAGGGGATTTTGAGGAGGTTCTTACCCTATTTATATGTTTATTTTGTTAATCCTCACCCAAGGATGTTTTTCCATTGATTTTTTTAGAGGGAGTGGAAGAGACAGAGAGAGAGAAACATGCATGTGAGAGAAACACATGGATTGGTTGCCTTCCACAGGGGCTGGGAATTGAGCCTGTTGACCGCAATCAAAACCCAGACCCTTCAGTCCACAGGCCAACACCCTATCCACTGAACCAAACCAGCGAGAGGTATCTTTTATTTTTAAACGAAGACAATATTAGTACTTTACTTACATAATTTTAAATCTTCAACAGGGTTCTATCTTTATTGGTTTTTTAAATATTTTTTATTGATTTCAGAAAGGAAGGAAAAGAGAAAGAAACATCAATGATGACAGAGAATCATTGATTGGCTGCCTCCTGCATGCCTCCTACTAGGGATCCAGCCAGCAACCCAGACATCTACCCTGTCAGGGATTCAATCCATGACCTCCTGTTTCGTAGGTCAACACTCAACCACTGAGCGACACTGGCCAGTTTTATTGATTTTTTTAGAGAGAAAGGAAGAGAGATAAAAAAAACAAAACATTTATCCCAACTGGGGATCAGACACACAATCTTCTGGTATACGGGACAATGCTCCAACCAACTGAGCCACCTAGCCATTCCTTAATATTGTTAAAAACAGTTATAGGGGTACACTGAAATCTGACGATCTCCCTTCTTGAGAATAAAGTTAAAGTTTAGGTTCTAGCCTCCCACCTCCCAACCCCACCTACATATTTTTCATCTAAATATGTAATGATCCAAAAAAAGATGGGATGAGTCATTTGGAGAATTAACCCATCCTAAAAGTCTGTAAGTGTGCTATTGGGGTGAACAAAGAGATAACAAAGTCAAGGTAACTATAAGGTTATGTCGTTTCAGGAAGATATGACTGGTGGATAAGAAAGCAGATCCTGCCCTAGCAGTTTCACTCAGTGGATAGAGTGTCAACCTGCAGACTGAAGGGTCCTGGGTTCAGTTCCGGTCAAGGGCACATGTCCCCGTTGTGGGCTTGGTCTCTGGTAGGGGGGGTCATGCAGGAGGCAGCTGATCAATGATTCACTCTCATCATTGATGTTTCTGTCTCTTCCTCTCTGTAAACAATAAAAATTCAAAAAATAAAGCAGATTCCTAATCAAGAGTATTGCTAGTTAAATGGCAAAGATTGATCCTGGCACCACCTTTCAGATTACTACAGTTCCCTATGTGGGTTTAGGAATCCCAGGGACGTCATGGATTTGGGAAGCTGTTTGGTTAACATTGGCACATAGGTGCAAAAAGTGGGGAAACCAGAGCAAGAAACAATGTGATCTCTTCCTTCCTAAGGACTTAATCCGAAAGGCTGTGTCAGTATATAGCCAAACATGCAAAATCAGGCTCCAAATAAAATGATATTAATACCACTGACTACAATAACTAGCACAATTATCACTGAACCTCCATTAAATGGAGAGGCTAATAATGAAATCTGCATGTTTATTTCCAAGTCTTAACATTCAAAAATACAGATTTTTATTTATTTTTTTCCAGGAATTTAATTTAATATTTTTTATAATTTTTTATTGTTGAAAATATTACATATGTCCCCATTTTCCCCCTATTGACCCTCTCCAGCCTGCCCATCTCCCTCCTCTTCCCCCACCCAGGCCTTCACCACCCTATTGTCTGTGCTCATGGATTAGGCATATATAGATATAAGGTCTTCAGTTATGATTACCTCCCACTCACCCCCGCCTTCCCTCCCAGATTATATACTTTGTTCCATGCTTCCATGTCTCTGGATCCACTCTGTTCATTAGATTATTTTGTTACTTAGATTCCACATATGAGTACGATCATGTAATATTTGTCTTTATCTTACTGGCTTATTTCACTTAGCATGATACTCTCCGGGTCCCTCCATGCTGTCTCAAAGGGTAAGAGATTCTTCTTTTTTAACTGCTGCATAGTATTCCATGATATAAATGGACCATGGCTTTTTTATCCACTCATCTACTGATGGGCACTTGGGCTGTTTCCAGATCTTAGCTATTTCAAGTGTGCTGCTGTGAATGTAGGGGTGCATATATTCTTTCTGACTAGTGCTTCCAGTTTCTTAGGCTATATTCCTAGAAGTGGGATTACTGGGTCAAATGACAGTCCCATATTTAATTTTTTTTACAAAACTCCAAACTATTTTCCATAAGGGTTGCACCAGTCTGCATTCCCACCAGCAGTGGACTGTATTTCCCTTTTCTCCACATCCTCGCCAGTACTTGTCATTTGTTGATGGTAGCCATTCTGACAGGTGTGATGTGATACCTCATTGTCGTTTTAATTTGCATCTCTCTGATGACCAGTAATTTTGAGCATTTTTTCATATGTCTCTTGACCATCTGTGTATTCTCTTTGGAGAAGTGCCTATTTAGGTCGTTTGCCCATTTTTTAATTGGATTATTTGACTTCCTTCTGTTAAGTTGTATGAGATCCTTACATAGTTTGGACATTAACCCTTTATCAGATGTATCATTGGCAAATATGTTTTCCAATGTAGTGGGCTCTCTTGTTGTTCTGTTGATGGTTGCTTTTGTTGTGCAGAAGCTTTTTATTTTGATGGAGTCCCATTTGTTCATTTTCTCCTTCATTTCCTTTACCTTAGGAGATGTATCTGTAAACATATTGCTACAGAGATGCCTGAGATTTTGCTGCCTATGGTTTCTCCAAGGACTTTTATGGTTTCACAACTTACATTTAAGTCTTTTGTCCACTTTGAGTTTATTCTTGTGTATGGTATAAGTAAGTTGTGATCTAGTTTCATTTTTTTAAATTTTTTAAATATATTTTATTGATCTTTCACAGAGAGGAAGGGAAAGGGATAGAAAGCTAGAAACATCGATGAGAGAGAAACATCGATCAGCTGCCTCCTGCACACCCCCTACTGGGGATGTGCCCAAAACCAAGATACATGCCCTTGACCAGAATCGAACCTGGGACTCTTCAGTCTGCAGGCTACCCACTGAGCCAAACCAGTTTCGGCTCTAGTCTCATTTATTGAAGAGTTCCCTTGACTCCATTGTATGCTCTTGCCTCCTTTGTCAAATATTAATTGAGCATAATGGCTTGGGTCAATTTCTAGGTTCTATGTTCTGTTTCGTTGATCTATATGCCTGTTCTTATGCCAGTACCAGGCTGTTTTAATTACAGTGGCTTTGTAGTATAACTTGAAATCTGGTATTGTGATTCCTTCAATTTTATTTTTCTTTCTCAAGATTGCTGTAGCTATTCAGGGTCTTTTTTAGATTTCATATAAATTTTTGGAGTATTTGTTCTATCTCTATGAAACATGCCATTGGTATTTTAATAGGGGTTGCATTGAATAGATTGCTTTAGGTAGTATGGACTTTTTAGTGTTGATATTGATGCTACCAATCCATGAGCATAGTATATTCTTCCACTTGTTTATATCCTCCTCTACCTCTTTTTTTAAATATATTTTATCGATTTTTTTATAGAGAAAGGGAGAGGGATAGAGAGTTAGAAACATGAATGAGAACAAGACATCCATCAGCTGCCTCCTGCACGTCCCACATTGGAGATGTGCCCGCCAACCAAGGTACATGCCCTTGACCAGAATTGAACCTGTGACCTTTCAGTCCACAGGCCAACGCTCTATTCACTGAGCCAAACTTGTTTCGGCTACCTCTTTTTTTTTTTTTAATATATTTTATTGATTTTTCACAGAGAGGAAGGGAGAGGGATAGAAAGTCAGAAACATGGATGAGAGAGAGACATCCATCAGCCGCCTCCTGCACACCCCACAGTGGAGATGTGCCCGCAAGCAAGGTACATGCCCCCGACCGGAATCGAACCTGGGACCTTTCAGTCCGCAGGCCGACGCTCTATCCACTGAGCGACACCGGTCTCGGCTACCTCTTTTTTTTTTTTTTTTAATGTCCTATAGTTTTCCTAGTATAGGTCTTTTGCCTCCTTGTTTAAGTTTATTCCTAAATATCTTAATTTTTTTATTGCAATGATAAATGGGATTGTTTATTTAGTTTCTCTTTCTGAGAATTCATTATTGGTGTATAAAAAAGTCATTGATTTGGGGGTGTTAATTTTGTATCCTGCTACATTGCCAAATTCATTTTTTAAACAAGTAGTATTTTGGTGGAATCTTTAGGGTTTTCTGTATGCAATATCATGTCACCTGCAAAAATTGAGAGTTTGACTTCCTCCTTTCTGATTTAGATTCCTTTTATTTCTTCTTCTAGTCTGATTGCTGTGGCTAGGCATTCCAGTACTATGTTGAATAAGAGTAATGAAAGTAGACATCCCTGCTTTGTTCTTATTCTTAGGGGAAATGCTTTTAGTTTTTGCCCATTGAGTATGATGTTCGCTGTAGATATGCTCCCTCCGCTTTGCTGAGTTTTTATCAAAAATGAGTGTTGGGCCGAGACCGGTTTGGCTCAGTGGATAGAGCATCGGCTTGCAGACTGAAAGGTCCCAGGTTCGATTCTGGTTGGGGGCATATACCTTGCTTGCCGGCACATCTCCACTGTGGGGCGTGCAGGAGGTGGCTGATCGATGTCTCTCTCTCATCGATGTTTCTGACTTTCTATCTCTCTCCCTTCCTCTCTGTAAAAAATCAATAAAATATATATTAAAAAAATGAGTGTTGGATTTTGAAGAAAGGTTTTTCTGCATCTATTGATATAATCATGTGATTTTTGTCTTTCAATTTGTTTATGAGATGTATCACATTTATTGATCTGAAAATATTGTATCAGCCTTGCATCCCTGGAATAATCTTCACTTGGTCATGATATATGGGGTTTTTTTAATATCTTGCAGAATACAATTTGCTAATATTTTGTTAAGGATTTTACCATCTATATTCATTAGGGATATTGGCCTATAATTCTCTTTCTTTGTGATCTTAATCTGGTTTTGGAATTAGGAAAATGCTTCATAAAAAGAGTTTGGAAGTGTTCCTTCCTCTTGGATTTTTTGAAATAGTTTGAGGAGTATAGGTGTTAGTTCTTTGAATATTTGGTAAAACTCCTCTGTAAAGCAATCTGGTCTTAGGTTTTTATTTGCTGGTAATTTTTTTTTAATTTAACAAATCTTTAGGAGAGAGAATCCAAGATGGCAGTATAAGTAAACACTTACACTGCTGCCTCACACAACAATTTCAAAACTACAACTAAAAGACAAAACGGACATCATCCAAAACCACAGGAAAGCTGGCGGAGTGGAAATTCTACAACTAGAAGGAAAGAGAGGGGCTCACGGAGACCCAGAGAAGCTGCAAAAAGCTGAGATACGGAGACTCGAGCTTGTAGAGAGCAGGTACCTGAGAACCTGGTTGTCTTTCTCTGGCGGGAGGGAGATGGAGACTCTCAAAGGCATTGAACTCCTTATCCTATGACACTAAACCCCAGATCCAGCCAAAACTCATATAGGGGGAATTTGGACTGTGAAAAGGGGGAAGTGCACGGAAATTTAGGGGAGTCGCAAAAGATCAAAAGTCTGGTGGCACGCATGGCACTGCTCACAGAGGACTGACTGCTGATTGTGCTGCTGGCGGGAGACAGACCCTCCCAACTGTGCCACTTTTAACTCCACTAAACCACAGTTTTGGGCGAAACCCTGTGGACCGAGACTCATATGGTCCCAGAGAGCAAGCACAGGGACCGGTCCAGCAATTACCCAGGCACATGAGAGTCAGGAGCCATGGAGGGCGGGGCCGACTGGAAGGCAAGGCCGACCCTTAAGTCCTGAGACTCCACCCATCCCAAGCTCAACAGAAAGGCTTTTGAAGTTTTTCAAGTCTGATGTCATAAGGCTGAATTCAACACAGAAGTTCTCCCAGCATAGTGAAAATGCTGAGACAAGGGAAGGGATCACAAACAAAAGAAATGGAGGAAAAGAAACAACTGGATATAGACTTCAAAATGACACTTATAAGGTTTTTCAAGAATATCCTAGCTGAAACCGGTTTGGCTCAGTGGATAGAGCGTCGGCCTGTGGACTGAAAGGTCCCAAGTTCGATTCCGGTCAAGGGCATGTATCCTGGTTGCAGGCACGTCCCCAGTAGGGGGCGTGCAAGAGGCGGCTGATCAGTGTCTCTCTCTCATCAATGTTTCTAAATTTCTATCCCTCTCCCTTCCTCTCTGTAAAAAAAATCAATAAAATATATTAAAAAAAAAAAGAATATCCTAGAAAAGTTGGATAAAGTTAGCGAGACACAAGAGGAGATGAAAAAGGACCAACTAGAGATGAAACAGAACCAACTAGAGATGGAAAAGATCCAACTAGAGATGAAAAAGACCGACTAGAAATTGAACATACACTGACTAAAATAAAACATACTATACAGAGACCTAACAGCAGACTAGAGGAAGGCAAGAATCAAGTCAAAAATTTGAAATATAAAGAATCAGAAAACACTCAACTGGAAAAGCAAGAAGAGAAAAAAATCCAAATGTGTGAAGATAATGTAAGGAGCCTCTGGGAGAGCTTCAAGAGTACCAACATCAGAATTGTGGGGGTGCCAGAAGAAGAGAGAGAGCAAGATACTGAAAACCTATTTAAAGAAATAATGACTGAAAACTTCCCACATCTGGTGGAAGAATTAGATTTACAAGTCCAGAAAGCACACAGAACCCCATATAAAAGGAATCCAAAGAGGACTACACCAAGACACATCGTAATTAAAATACCAAGAGGAAAAGACAAAGAGAGAATAGTAAAAGCAGCAAGAGAAAAACAGTTCATTACCTACAAGGGAGCACCCATACGACTGTCAGCTGATTTCTCAACAGAAACTATGCAGGCCAGACAGGAATGGCAAGAAATATTCAACGTGATGAACAGCAAGAACCTACAACCAAGAATATTCTATCCAGCAAAGCTATCATTCAGAATTGAAGGGCAGATAAAGAGCTTCACAGAGAAGAAAAAGCTAAAGGAGTTCATCAACTCCAAACCAGTATTATATGAAATGCTGAAAGGTACTCTTTTAGAAGAGGAAGAAGAAAAAAGGTAAAAGACAAAAAACTATGAACAACAAATACATATCTATCAACAAGTGGATCTAAAAATTAAGTGAATTAAAAATTTGATGAACAAAATAAACTGGTGAATATAATAAAATCAGGAGCACAGAAAGGGAGTGGACTGATAATTCTCAGGGGGAAAGGGGTGAGGGGTGTACAGGGAAAGACTGGATAAAAATCATACACCTGTGGATGAGGTCAACAGGAGGGAGGTAAGGGTAGAAGGAAGGGTGGGAGCTGGGTGGAAGGGAGCTATGGAGGGGAAAGGAGAGAAACAAATGTAATAATCTGAATAATAAAGATTTAATTTTAAAGAATTTATTGTTCAGATTATTACAATGGTTCAACTTTTTCCCCCTCATGGATCCAATCCACCCGGCTACCACTCACCCTCTGCCTTTACTTCCCCGCCATTATCCTCATCCAGAGGTGTATGATTTTTGTTCAGTCTTTCCCTGCACCCCCCTCATCCCTTTCCCCCTGAGAATTGTCAGTACACTCCCTTTCTATACCCCTGATTCTATTATACTCATCAGTTTATTCTGTTCATCAGATTTTTAATTTACTTGATTTTTAGGTTCACTTGTTGATAGATATGTATTTCTTCATAATTTTTATCTTTACCTATTTATTCTTCTTCCTCTTCTTAAAGATTACCTTTTAGCATTTCATATAATACTGGTTTGGTGCTGATGAACTCCTTTAGTTTTTTCTTATCTGTGAAACTCTTTATCCGACCTTCAATTCTGAATGATAGCTTTGCTGGGTAGAGTAACGTTGATTGTAGGTTCTTGCTATTCATCACTTTAAATATTTCTTGCCACTCCCATCTGGCCTGCATAGTTTCTTTTGAGCAATCAGCTGACAATCGTATGGGTGCTCTCTTGTAGGTAATTAACTGTTTTTCTCTTGCTGCTTTTAATATTTTCTCTTTTTCTTTTGCTCTTGGTATTTTAATGATGATGTGTCTTAGTGTGGTCCTCTTTGGATTCCTTTTGTTTGGAGTTCTGTAAGTCGACTTATTTCAGAAGGTGAGGGAAGTTTTCAGTCATTATTTCTTCAAATAGCTTTTCAGTGTCTTCCTTTCTCTCTTCTTCAGGCACCCACATACCTCTGATATTGGTACGCGTAAAGTTGTCCCAGAGGCTCCTTACACTATCTTCACATTTTTGGATTCTTTTTTCTTTTCCAGTTTCGAGTGTTTTCTGCTTTTTTGTATTTCAAATCTTTGACTTGAGTTTTGCATTCTTTTGGTCTACTATTAGGTTTCTGTATAATATTTTTTATTTCAGTCAGTGTATGTTTAATTTCTAGTTGGTCCTTTTGCATCTTCTCTTGGGTCTCACTAAATTTATCCATCTTTTCTAGGATATTCTTAAAAAATCTTATAACTGTGGTTTTGAACTCTATATCCAGTCATTTGTTTTCCTCCATTTCTTTCATTTGTTATCTGTTCCTTTGTCTCTGCATTGTCACTGCTTTCCTGAGTTGGTAGAGTAGCTTTGTGTGTTAGGTGTCCTATATGGCCCAGTAGTTCCGCCTCCTCAGTTACCTGAAGTGGACTCTTTTGGTGCACCCCTTTGTGGACTGTGTGTACAGTCTTGCTGTAGTTAAGTCTTGATTGTTGTTGGTATCACTGGGGGGAATTGATCCTCCAATTGGTTGTGAGGATCAGTTGTGTCAACGCCTGGAGAACTTCTGTGCTGGACTCAGCCTTAAGACTTGCAAGATTGCAAAAGCCTCTGTGCTGGGCTTGGATGGGGAAGAATCTCAGGGCTAAGCAGACAGCTTGGCTTCCCATCAGCCCTGCCCTACGTGGCACTGGGTCTCAGCATCCCTAGGTAATCGCTGCAGCCCTCTCTATGCACAGTCATGCTCGTGCATCTCTAGACCTCTGCCTTTCCGGCTCCCCTGAGTTTCAGTGCGCTCCGGGGACCTGTATGAGTCTGAATCCCCAGGGTCTTACCCAAAACTGGGGTTCAGTGCAGTCCAACCTAAATTTCAGCACAGTTGGGAAGTTCTGTCTTCCTCCTGCCTGTGGGTCGAACAATCAAAACACAGGGGTCGCCTAAAGCCATTGTAAAATACATATTTCCGATGGCTTCATCCACTGAGAAGTCACGCTACCATCTGCAACAGTGCTATTCAGCTGGAACGCACGACGTTATGGATGCGAGTTCCAAACTGAATACCTGCGCACAGATGTGATTGTATCATCTGTCCGGGGCCTAAGGGGCGGGGGAAGCGGGGGGAATGCTCCACAGTCCATAGCAGCGCATTACATGTGTCTGGCGCTTGCTGACGTCATCAGTGGGCGGACGCAGCAAGCACCAGAGGACAGAAGCCTAGGAGGCGGAGAGGCAAGAGGCGGAGAGGCAAGAGAGCCTGCAAGACAGCCTGCTGGTGTAAAAAAGGTTAATAATGTAAAAACAGTACACACACCATACACACAATACTGTGTAAGTGTAAGGTGCTTTGTGTGTAATCAGTTATGAAGTAATAACGAAAATAATTTTATGCTTGTGGGTCACCACAACATGAGCAACTGTATTATAGGGTCGCGGCATTAGGAAGGTTGAGAACCACTGTGCTAGAGGAAGCCAGCCGTCAGTTCTCTCTGTGTGCACTTTCGCACACAGACCTCTGCTTTTGCGTATCCCCTAAGTTTCCCTGCACTCCTCCCTTTTCACAACAGTCCAGAATCCCCCTTATGAGTCTCGTCCAGAACTGGAGTTTGGTGCAGTCGGAAGTGGGGTTCGGTGCAGTTGGGAGTTTCTGTCTCCCTCCCACTAAAGGAAGCCAGCCAAGCCCTCCACCACCTGTACTCTCCACATGCATATCTCCGTACCTTGGCTTTTTGCAGCTTTTCTGAGTCTCCATGAGCCCCTCTCTCTTCTTCTAGTTGTAGAATTTTCACTCAGCCAGCTTTCCTGTAGTTCTGGATGATGTCCATTCTGTCTTTTAGCTGTAGTTTTGAAATTGTTGTGCGAGGCAGCAGTTTAGGTGTTCACCTATGCCACCATCTTGGTTCCTCTCTTATTATTGTTTCTATTTCATCAGTTAGTATTGGCCTATTCAGGTTTTCTGGTTCCTCCTGATTCAGTTTTGGGAGATTGTATTTTTTTAGAAATTTGTCCATTTCATCCACTTGTCCAGCTTGTTGGCATATAATTTTTCATAGTATTTTCTTACAATCCTTTGTATATTGTTGTGGTGTCAGTGGTTATTTCTCCATTTCCATTTCTGATTTTATTTATTTGGGTCCTCTCTTTCTTGATGAGTCTGGCTAACAGTTCATCAATTTTGTTTATCCTTTCAAAGAATCAGCTCTTGATTTCATTGATTTTTTTGTATTTTTTTTTTTTAGTTTCTATATTATTTCTGCTCTAAGCTTTATTATTTCCTTTTACTTACTCTGAGCTTTTCTTGTTCTCTTTCTAGTCCATTAAGTTCTAGAGTTAGTTTATTGTTGCTTTTTCTTGTCTTTTTGAGGTATGCCTGTAATGGTATGAACTTCACTCTCAACCACTGAAACTTTGTTGCCTTAAGCCAGTGGTTCTCAACCTTCCTAAGGCCTCCACCCTTGCATACAGTTCCTCATGTGGTGGTGACCCCCAACCATGAAATTTTGCTACTGTTATGCATCGTGATGTAAATATATGCATTTTCCGATGGTCTTAGGCAACCCCTGTGAAAGGGTCGTTCGACCCCCAAAGGGGTCGAAACCCACAGGTTGAGAACTGCTGCCTTAAGCAGAGGCCTAGGTTGGCCAGGGTGTGTGGAAAGTTTGGCTTCTTCCATCTCAGGGACACCAAAGCCTCACTCCTGCTCTCTCTGGCCATAGTTATCTTAGTTGGATTAATTTGCATACTCACTCTGATTGGATGGTGGGCGTGGCTTGTAGGTGTGGCATAAGTACAGTCAATTTGCATGTTACCCTTTTATTAGATAGGATTGCTGGATTGATCCCTTTAGTATTATGTATATGATCTTTGTTGTCTTTTGTGATGCCTTCGTTTTGAAGTCTATTTTGTCAGAAATGAGTATTGCTACTCCAGCTTTTTTTTCTTTTCCATTTGCATGAAAATTTTTTTTCCATCCCTTCGCTTTCATCCTTTGTGTGTCTTTTGTGCTGAGGTGGGTTCAGCTACTCTATGCCTTTTGATTGGAGCATTTAAATCATTTTCATTTACTAGTAGGGTTATTATTGATAGGTACTTATTTATTGCCATTTTAATTCTGTATGCCTAGGTTTCTCTGCTGCTGCTTCTCATTACAGCAGTCCTTTTAGCATTTTTTGTAATGCTGGCTTGATGGTGATATACTCCTTTAACCTTTTTTTTTTTTGTCCAGGAAGCTCTTTATTTTACTGTCTATTTTGAATGATAGCCTTCCTGGATATAGTAATATTGGTTTCACATCCTTGCTTGTATTTCCTATCATTCCCTTCTGGCCTTTTAGTTTCTGATGAGAAATCAGGTATCAGCCTTATGGGAGCTCCTTTGTAGGTAACTATTTGCTTTTCTCTTGCTGCCTTTAAGAGTCTCTTTTTGTCTTTAATTTTTGTTATTTTAATTATGTGTGTGGGTATGGTCCTGTTTGGTTTTTTCCTCCTTGGGGTTCTCTGTACATCCTGAACTTGTGTAACTTTTTCCTTTACCAGGTTAAGGAAGTTTTCTGCCTTTATTTCTTAAAAAAAAAAAAAATGTTCTCTATTCCTTTCTCCTTTTCTGTCTCTTCTGGCATACCTGCTATTCTAAAATTGTTATTAGAACACATGTTGTCCCACAGCTCTCTTAAGCTATCCTCCTGTTTTTTAATTGTTTTTTTTTCGTTTTGATTCTCTGATTGAGTAGTTTCTTCAAACCTGTCTTCTAATTCACTGATTCAATTTTCAGATCCCCTTAATCTGCTGTGTATTCCTTCAATGTATTCTTTATTTGTGCTATGTCATTATATGTTTCTGTTTTTATAGTTACTATATCTTTTTTTCATGCTATTGAACATCTTTACCATCATTACTCTGAACTTTGTTTCAGATAAATTTCTTTTTTTAATTTTTTTAAGTCTTTATTGTCCAGCTTTTTATAGGTGTCCTCTTTCTTTCCCCCATAGCTCCCCTCCACCTGATTCCCCACCCCACCCCATGCCCTCACCCCCCGCCACTGTCTTCATCCATAGGTGTAATATTTTTGTCCAATCTCTTTCCATACCCCTCACAACCCCTCCCACCCCCCAAGAATTGTCAGTCCATTCCCTTTCTATGCCCCTGATTCTATTATAGTCATCAGTTTATTCTGTTCATCAGATTTTTTATTCACTTGATTTTTAGATTCACTTGTTGATAGGCATGTATTTGTGGTCATTTTTTTGTTCAGAATTTTTATCTTTACCTTTTTCTTCTTCCTCCTCTTCTTAAAGAACACCCTTCAGCATTTCATATAATTCTAGTTTGGTGGTGATGAACTCCTTTAGCTTTTTCTTGTCTGTGAAGCTCTTTATCTGACCTTCAATTCTAAATGATAGCTTTGCTGGATAGAGTAATCTTGGATGTAGGTTCTTGCTATTCATCATCACTTTGAATATTTCTTGCCATTCCCATCTGGCCTGCATAGTTTCTGTTGAGAAATCAGCTGATGGTCATTTAGGTACTTCCTTATAGGTAACTAACTTTTTCTCTTGCTGCTTTCAAGGTTCTCTCTTTGTCTTTTGATCTCGGCATTTTAATGATGATGTGTCTTAGTGTGGTCCTCGTTGGATTCCTTTTGTTTGGGGTTCTGTGCACTTCCTGGACTTGTAAGTCTATTTCTTTCACCAGGTAGGTAAAGTTTTCAGTCATTATTTCTTGTAATAGGTTTTCAATATTTTGCTTTCTCTCTTCTTCTGGAACCCCCATAATTCTGATGTTGTTTTACACTTGAAGTTGTTCCAGAGGCTCCTTACAATATCTTCATATTTTTGGATTCTTTTGTCTTTTTGTTTTTCTGGTTGGGTGTTTTTTGTTTCCTCATATTTCAAATCTTTGATTCTTGGTGTTCTTTGGTCTACTGTTGAATTTTTGTATCCTTTTTATTTCAGACAGCGTATGCTTAATTTCTGACTGGTCCTTTTCCTTTTTTTTTTTTTTTTTGGAATTCTCATTAAGATCCTTAAAGGTCTCACTAAGTTCCTCAGAGGTTTTTAGAAAATTCTTGAGTAACCCTATAAATGTGGTTTTGAACTCTGTCCAGTAATTTGCTTTCTTCCATTTCTTTCATTCATGACATGTTTCTTTGTCTCCGCATTTTGGCTCTTTCCCTGTGTTGATGGGGTATTTTTCTGTGGTAGGTGACCTATAGGGCCCAGTGGTTCAGCCTCCCCTATCACCTGAGTTGGACACTCTTTGTGAACCCCTTTATGGGCTGAGTACAAATTCTTGTTGTAGTTAAGCCTTGATTGCTGTTGGTTCATTGGGAGGAATTGACCTCCAGGCCAATTGACTTTGAGGACCTGCTGTGTCAATAAGGGAAGAACTGCTGTTCTGGAGACACCCTTATGGAGCAGGACTTTTGTAGTGGGGCTTTGGTGCTCACTGAGTCTGCCTCTTGAGTGTGTCACTTATGGATGTGAGGAGTTGAAATCTGGTGTTGTCTCACACTGACCACTAGGTACACTGGCTTCTGGATCTCCAATGGGGTGCAGGGCAGCTACCGTCTGAGGCCACCCAGCGGGAGCTATAGCGAGATCTACAGATTTCTCCTCTTTGCTTGG